>CAWUFW010000609.1:3677500-3945118 GCA_963921515.1 Calotriton arnoldi | reverse complement strand
CACCAGTGTCGTTCCAGGCATCGGGATGTGGGCCTATGATGAGTACTTCGGTTTTGTCTGTGTTCAGTTGTAGGCAGCTGTTCTTCATCCACCGCGATACAAAAGGGGATGATGGACGGAACGCTTTGAGCCAATCAAACACTCACCCCCAGTCAACTGATCTGGGTTTAATCCATCATCATTCTTTAGCTCACTCCACCACCCCAGTTCAGACATGGCCATATGCAAATCAGTCTGACCCTGTGCCTCATGGGAACAGTCCAGCCCGAACTGCCAAGCCATGTCTTCCCTGGACCGGAAACAAGCATCCTAGGACCGGTTTCTGGCATTCCAGCCGTCATCAGCCAGGCTTGCTTGAATCCAGTGGCAAAGTGAGCAAGGGACCCACGTCTGGGCATACCCCCGCCAACTTAGGGGCGAACAAAGCGATACAAAAGGGGATGATGGACGGAACGTTTGAGCCAATCAAACACTCACCCCCAGTCAACTGATCTGGGTTTAATCCATCATCATTCTTTAGCTCACTCCACCACCCCAGTTCAGACATGGCCATATGCAAATCAGTCTGACCCTGTGCCTCATGGGAACAGTCCAGCCCGAACTGCCAAGCCATGTCTTCCCTGGACCGGAAACAAGCATCCTAGGACCGGTTTCTGGCATTCCAGCCGTCATCAGCCAGGCTTGCTTGAATCCAGTGGCAAAGTGAGCAAGGGACCCACGTCTGGGCATACCCCCGCCAACTTAGGGCGAACAAAGCGATACAAAAGGGGATGATGGACGGAACGCTTGAGCCAATCAAACACTCACCCCCAGTCAACTGATCTGGGTTTAATCCATCATCATTCTTTAGCTCACTCCACCACCCCAGTTCAGACATGGCCATATGCAAATCAGTCTGACCCTGTGCCTCATGGGAACAGTCCAGCCCGAACTGCCAAGCCATGTCTTCCCTGGACCGGAAACAAGCATCCTAGGACCGGTTTCTGGCATTCCAGCCGTCATCAGCCAGGCTTGCTTGAATCCAGTGGCAAAGTGAGCAAGGGACCCACGTCTGGGCATACCCCCGCCAACTTAGGGCGAACAAAGCGATACAAAAGGGGATGATGGACGGAACGTTTGAGCCAATCAAACACTCACCCCAGTCAACTGATCTGGGTTTAATCCATCATCATTCTTTAGCTCACTCCACCACCCCAGTTCAGACATGGCCATATGCAAATCAGTCTGACCCTGTGCCTCATGGGAACAGTCCAGCCCGAACTGCCAAGCCATGTCTTCCCTGGACCGGAAACAAGCATCCTAGGACCGGTTTCTGGCATTCCAGCCGTCATCAGCCAGGCTTGCTTGAATCCAGTGGCAAAGTGAGCAAGGGACCCACGTCTGGGCATACCCCCGCCAACTTAGGGCGAACAAAGCGATACAAAAGGGGATGATGGACGGAACGTTTGAGCCAATCAAACACTCACCCCCAGTCAACTGATCTGGGTTTAATCCATCATCATTCTTTAGCTCACTCCACCACCCCAGTTCAGACATGGCCATATGCAAATCAGTCTGACCCTGTGCCTCATGGGAACAGTCCAGCCCGAACTGCCAAGCCATGTCTTCCTGGACCGGAAACAAGCATCCTAGGACCGGTTTCTGGCATTCCAGCCGTCATCAGCCAGGCTTGCTTGAATCCAGTGGCAAAGTGAGCAAGGGACCCACGTCTGGGCATACCCCCGCCAACTTAGGGGCGAACAAAGCGATACAAAAGGGGATGATGGACGGAACGTTTGAGCCAATCAAACACTCACCCCCAGTCAACTGATCTGGGTTTAATCCATCATCATTCTTTAGCTCACTCCACCACCCCAGTTCAGACATGGCCATATGCAAATCAGTCTGACCCTGTGCCTCATGGGAACAGTCCAGCCCGAACTGCCAAGCCATGTCTTCCCTGGACCGGAAACAAGCATCCTAGGACCGGTTTCTGGCATTCCAGCCGTCATCAGCCAGGCTTGCTTGAATCCAGTGGCAAAGTGAGCAAGGGACCCACGTCTGGGCATACCCCCGCCAACTTAGGGCGAACAAAGCGATGCAAAAGGGGATGATGGACGGAACGCTTGAGCCAATCAAACACTCACCCCCAGTCAACTGATCTGGGTTTAATCCATCATCATTCTTTAGCTCACTCCACCACCCCAGTTCAGACATGGCCATATGCAAATCAGTCTGACCCAGTGCCTCATGGGAACAGTCCAGCCCGAACTGCCAAGCCATGTCTTCCCTGGACCGGAAACAAGCATCCTAGGACCGGTTTCTGGCATTCCAGCCGTCATCAGCCAGGCTTGCTTGAATCCAGTGGCAAAGTGAGCAAGGGACCCACGTCTGGGCATACCCCCGCCAACTTAGGGCGAACAAAGCGATACAAAAGGGGATGATGGACGGAACGTTTGAGCCAATCAAACACTCACCCCCAGTCAACTGATCTGGGTTTAATCCATCATCATTCTTTAGCTCACTCCACCACCCCAGTTCAGACATGGCCATATGCAAATCAGTCTGACCCTGTGCCTCATGGGAACAGTCCAGCCCGAACTGCCAAGCCATGTCTTCCCTGGACCGGAAACAAGCATCCTAGGACCGGTTTCTGGCATTCCAGCCGTCATCAGCCAGGCTTGCTTGAATCCAGTGGCAAAGTGAGCAAGGGACCCACGTCTGGGCATACCCCCGCCAACTTAGGGCGAACAAAGCGATACAAAAGGGGATGATGGACGGAACGTTTGAGCCAATCAAACACTCACCCCCAGTCAACTGATCTGGGTTTAATCCATCATCATTCTTTAGCTCACTCCACCACCCCAGTTCAGACATGGCCATATGCAAATCAGTCTGACCCTGTGCCTCATGGGAACAGTCCAGCCCGAACTGCCAAGCCATGTCTTCCCTGGACCGGAAACAAGCATCCTAGGACCGGTTTCTGGCATTCCAGCCGTCATCAGCCAGGCTTGCTTGAATCCAGTGGCAAAGTGAGCAAGGGACCCACGTCTGGGCATACCCCCGCCAACTTAGGGCGAACACCTGGCAGCTGCTGCCATTCCTTCTTGAAAGTTGTGTTTCGTGATGTTGGGTTCGTTGGATAGTGAGTGTGTGTCGTCTGTGTAGGATACGATGTTGAGTCCGAGTGTTCTGACGATGGAAGCGGGAGGGGCCATGTAGACGTTGAACAGGGTGGGGCTGATGGAGGATCCTTGGGGACTCCGCAGGCCGTTGGCGTGGGCTCCGAGGTGAAAGGAGGGAGTCTGACCCTCTGCGTTCTGCCAGAGAGAAATGAGCGGATCCAGTCGAGGGCTTTGTTCCGGATTCCTGCGTTGTGGAGTCTGCTGCCTAGGGTGCAGTGTGAGACTGTGTCGAAGGCCGTTGAGAGGTCCAGGAGGATGAGGGTCACTGTCTCTCCTCTGTCGAGGAGAGAGCGGATGTCGTCTGTTGCGGCGATGAGGGCGGTCTCTGTGCTGTGGTTCTTCCTGAAGCCTGATTGGGAGGGGTCGAGGATGTTGTTCTTGTCGATGAAGGAGGCGAGTTGGCTGTTGACAGCTTTTTCGATGACTTTCGCCAGGTAGGGGAGTAGGCAGATCGGTCTGAAGTTTTTGAGGTCGGTGGGGTCATGACTTCTTGTTGACTCTACTGTCTGCCCCAACCCCCTCTGTTGGGTTGGGGTCTGTGTGGGCCTGGTTTTCATGTTAGGTGGTATTCCAAGGTTCGCCTCTAACATCTATTAGTGTGTCCACTGCCACCCCCATATCTTTCACCTCCCTTGGCGACGTAAATTTCCTCTAGCTCACAGCCCTTCACTCCCTCAGTCCAGTTGGTCACCTCCCTCCACCATGCGCTCCCTCCATACTTAAATTCATTCCTCTCCTTGCTCTGAAAATGTGGAGTTTGAGCATCTTTCAGTATTTTCTGGGCACCCCTAGAATCTCTTCTTCCCATGAAAGATTCCCTGACAATCTTGGTCTCCCGTCTTAATACATGAACAGATATATGGCATGGCATAGATATTTGGCATGCACCGCTATGTCTCTCAATTACTATCTGCCATCGATAATGTTTTATTGATTACTTTATGTACAGAGCTTAGGCGCCACTCGCCAGAACTCACTCTTCTTTGCACCTTGTTCACTGCTGTCTAAAGCTTGGACTGACATGGGGTCTGCTTAGCTAGAGAGGTATTCCACAAGAATACTGTTTTAAATATTGTACTTCAAAAACATCGTAGCTACACCATTGAGTACCTCAAGATTGTGAAGGTAAGTTCAGAGGCAAGTATGCATGTACTGTCTTAGCTGAAAATATAGGTACCTTTATAATACATTTATCACTACCTACAAAAAACATACTACTCCATTCCAATCCTCCTATCCCTACTGCAAACACGCATGACATCAAGAGCACAAACCTAACACAACTAATGCCCAAGAAAAAAAGAAAGAATTGTAGTGACCTACTTACTACTAATCTTGGGTTCCTGAGTTTGCTGAAAAAGCGCTTCAATGCCTCACATATAAGTACTGTAAGCGCAACTCCGCCCCCTCACTAACCGTGTCCTTGTAAAGACTGACACAGGCTGATAGAGGGCGTTAGTGCAACTTGCTCAAAGTGCTTTTACAACAGGCCATCCGCAGCTCTCCCATGTAACTGCAGACTGTACAGCTAGAGGCGAAAAGAAACATTCAAGGCGCTGCTGCAACTGTAACCCGAGCAATAAAAGAACTGCGTAAAAACATTGAATTGACCCTTGTTTAAAAACTCATCACATCCCCCATCGTTACTACACAGCGAGGCTGAAACTGTTTGAAAAGACTTGAAGCCAAACGAAGCCACTAACACAAGGGGGCGCGTTTCCAAACTGGTGCCATGATGTGCAGGAGACTTGGGCAGCTGAACACCTACCCTGAAGGGTCTGCAGTAAACCCCACCCAGGACCAGTTCCACAGCCAGGAGCACTGCAACTGGAGAGTATGAGAAAAGGAACAGAGGGGCAGGACTTCATCCATAAACAACCACAAAAGGCGGAGAGAAGCTGAGAACTCCATCATTACTCTGCTTGGTAATATTCACACTGGGAACAATACTTACAGCCTGAGGGTGGCACTGAGAACAAATAGACGCTCAAATCAAAATTCCCCACGAAATTGCAAACTGCGCAAAGTGTCTATGACCACGCGGGCATTAAATGACCTAAAGGACTTAGGTCTATAGGTACACCATCACTAAAGGCCATATGGCCTGTGCCTTCTAAGGGTGCCATGAAGAGAGACCCACCTCACAAGACGAGCATCCCTCAGAACAGGTGATGAGGCAGACTCCCTGAGAGCAAGTGTCCTTGGGACCACAGAACTGAGAACACAGATAATCAAGGGAGAGAACATGTGATCTGAGGCAGAGTGTTTATATTACCTTTCTGCTTACCTTTAATCGTTCCCTGGGAAGGAACAGAAAACTTGCAGTATTTTACTTTAACTGGAGTTTCGAACACAGGTCCTAACTTTTTCTCAGATACAATCCATTTTTTGATGTTGTTTTGACCCGAAAGGTCACTTAGGCGGGAAAAGATTTGTTCAATCTGGATGATCGAGCTGTTCTCTAAGCAATATCTTGCTGATTATGTTTGATATTATAGAATTATGCATGTGGCAGTTTAGCAAGAAAGGTTTCATATTCACTCTAGCTCCACACAGGCATTTATTTGGGGTCGCTGGGTTTCTTCTGCTCAAGATGTCATTTAGCAGTAAGTACCCCCCTCTGCTAGAGCACAGAGCCTTCCTCCCTTTGATTGGATAGCAAGATGAGGTATTGGTGGGCCCTGCATGAAGGGTCACACATGCCGGCACGGCTACTAAGGGAGAATTTTTCAATTTATTTTCATATTGCTAGACCTGAAAACTGTTTATTGACAGTGGAATTTATTTTCCTTTTTGATAGCAACTGCAGGTTGCTAGGACCTGTAAGCAGCACGATGCTGAGTATTTCTGCTTCTTTTGCCCACTGCATTGCAAAAGACGACTTAACATTTATAGCGAAAGGGAAGGTCAATCAAGTCGTCAAGTGGCGCTTGTCGTCGTTTTAGCCAGTTCCGTATACGGACTTAAGTTCAATCAATGGTTCGTTGTTGATCCCTCAGTTCGCTCATTTGCAATTGAAATCACCACATGTCAAGGTATATAGTTCGGTCTGATGGAGTTTGATCATTATTTCCTTGATGCAGCGTAAAGGATTCATAAACCCATCATCTTCTTCTGCTGTGCACTAGTGTTTATTATTCTTAGTGTAATATTGTCCAACAGTTTGATGTCACAGATTTGCAAGTTATCATGGGTGTTGACCCATGCTTTATTGCAGTACATTCATCAGCCCTGCATATCTTTAAGCCACCACTGTTTCTTGTTTTCCCCAGTTCTAATGTGCATTTTGAATGATTAATATATCCGAGTAGTATCTAAGGAGTAGAAGTCCATGTTTCTTGGAGTATTATTATGTCGTGAGATGTTAGAAGGTTTAAAACCTTGCTATCACCTGCATTTAGAAGAACGCCTGCCATGTTCCAGAAGATGTGGTGGTTTTTGCTTCCCATCTCCTAGCTGGGTTTCCTTGTTCACTCTGGCTTTTTTCAAGTGAGTCTGTTTTTCCATGATTGCTTAAGCCCAAGTTTTTCCTCGTCTGTCTAGGGGAGGGGGCATTCTACTGGACTAGAATAGTTTTTCCTTCTTGACTGCCTGTAACTTCTGTTATGAGTGCACTTATTCTCGTTACTTTTGTTTCCTGCCTCTTGCCTGTTGCATGGCTCGGTCTTCAGGATCTTCTGTACTGTACTGTTGTTTGCTGACAGTTTCCTCAGTAGGATCTGGGTAAGAGTGGTCTCATAGCAATGCTGGTCCACGTCTGGGACAATTGAGGGTGCCAGTTTGTGTTTGTCCCTCTGGGATTTCAAGTTGAGCGTAATTCTAATTGGTGAGAACTTGTTAGCCAAAGGCATAGTTTTACTCATGTATTCTATTACGTTTGAGGTTCCTGTGCCAACTAGTATCCAGCTATCTTTGCTGAGCATACTGTTGGTATGTTGTGTTACAATCTGGAGGGCATTCATTCTACAGTGGTATCCCCTAGTTTATCAGTTAGCCATTTATAGATTTTATTTCTTAGGGAGATTCTCCCCCGTCTTTGGTGGTTGATAAGTTGCAAAGGGTCTAGAGGGTAATCACTCGCGTCATTGGTGGAGAAGTGTGGCTCAATGGTTAGAGCGGCAGACCCTGATGCAGAGATCTGGCCTGGGACCAGGGTTCAATTCCCGCCTCGGCGGGTCTTGGGCTCAACTTCCTCGGACCTGATAATTCTCGCCTCGGTGCCTATTCTAATCATGGGTCCCACTCTGCAACTCTGGGCAATAGCTTGCTTAATCTCCACAACGGCCCCACCAGCGCTGGGATGCCTGGCTTCACCTTGGGGGTGCCCAGGAGTGGACATTTCACAGGGAAAAGCCAGGAAGGGTTCCACAGCGGTATGCGTTCAGCGCCAGGAAGCCTCAGGGTAGCAGTGCGCTTTACAAGTACAAATTCATTTCATTTCAGTAACATGGGCTTCTCCAGATCAGGAGCACATTTAATAACTGGCCAATCAATTTAAAAGATACATTGATATTTCAGTTCAGGGCCTACTTTTTTCGTTGTGGAGGTTTCTGCCCTATGTAGCCGTTGTTAGACTTGCCTGATTCAGTCAGTTTTCTACCTCGCAACTATATCGTTGATCCTAGGTGTCTTCTTTAGGGGCATCGCTTCTTTGTTGAATAGTGGTAGTTGTTGGTTTATTGGTCCATAGTTTCTGGAGTTACCTTTATTGTTCTCATTGAGTCTTTCTTTCCTTCCAAGAGTTGTTGCCATAAATCTGCTCAGTGTGTTGCTCTGGTGTAACTGTGTTTGCCCTCCATTTGTTGGTATGAACTTGGAGGTGCCACCTTCTCTGGTGTCCTATTTTCTAGCAGATTTACCCCTTCTGTCGCTGGCAGAAAAGGCTGGGATTGAGTATTCAGTTTAGAGGTTTCAGTATTGGAGGTAACATGACTAATTTGATTGTCTGTAAGACCCTCCTTTAGTGTTTCTGTCGATGCATTATTTGCGGCATTGGCAAACTCAAGCTTTGGTGCTGCTTCCGCCGGGTCCATCGTCAGGTCTCTGTCTTGTGCAGTATTGATGAACTAAACTTCCCTATTGGAGATCCGTTAAGGTGCCCCAGTTCTTGAAGAAGGGAGGGATCCATTGCGGTCGCACCGGGCCGTACATTAGGTGGAGACTTATTTCGTTGTCAGTCCAGAGTGTGGTTTTCTAGTATGGATTTGTGCCGGCCGTTGCTCAAACCCTCAGATGGAACCTTTGACTTATCCTCTGATCCAGATTCTTCAATGCCTGGTGTTGAAGATAAGGAGTTGGGTCTCCCCTCATTACTAAAGATAGCGCTTGGTAGATGTAGAGAATGTGGACAGTGAGCTACAGGCGATATTGTGGACTGAGCGGGGTGATGCCTGTGGTTACTCATTTGGAGCATTTTTCTGGATCCTCTCTGTCTCAGACCAGGCATGTGTGCCACTTTATGTGTATCTCTCACTGGTGTCTCCTTTCTCTTTGGGGGTGTTCCTGTTTTTCCCTAACCTTGTATTGATGATGTTCCTGTTGTCACCCTCCATGTTTGTTTCAATATCCATTCCTTCTTGCTCAGCCTACAGGTTATGATGGACCCTGGCGTGGATAACCTGTCGTCTTGCGTATGTTTGCGTGGGATGGTTGATCTTGAACTCATTCACCTTTGCCAATACAATCTCAGGGAGCTGTTTTCTTGGCCAGAACTGGGGTAACCTAGTTTGGTTTTGCTGTAATAGTTTAGGTGCCATGTCACGGGTTTCTCTTCTCTGCCTCTCCATCCTCCCCCTCTCTTCTCGCCTACTCTTCCTCCCACACCATCTCTTCCCCTCTGATTTCTGGTGATTTTCAGTTAGGGCCTTCTCTGTCTCCCGTCCCTGCCTCCCCTTGCACAATGTCTCTTCCTTGCTTCTCTTCTCTTCTCCTCTGCCTCTCCCTCCTCCTCTCTCCTCCTCTGCCTCCCACACCATCTCTTCCTCTCTCCCTCTGATTTCTGGTGATCTACAGGTAGGGATCTCTCTCTCTCCTTCCTGCCTCCCCTTACCCAATGCCTCCCCTTCCCTTACCCAATGCCTCCCCTTTCCCTTTCTTTCCTTTCCTTTCCCTCCCCTTCCCTTCTCTATTCTATGGCTTGTGCAAAAACAACAATTAATGGACAGAATGCAGAACAATGTCATACATGCACCCCAGTACAGAGTCTGGGCCTAAATCCATCGTTTTTTTGCTCACCATGCCATTCCAGTTTGAACCCAGCCATATGCAAATCAGTCTTGACCCTGTGCCCAATGGGAACAGTCCAGCCCGAACTGCCAGGCCAGGTCCTCCCTGGACTGGCAACAAGCATCCTAGGACCGGTTTCGGGGTTTCACCCCTCATCAGCCAGGATAGCTTGACTCCAGTGGCATGGAGAGCACAGGACCCACGTCTGGGCATACCCGTTCCACTCGGTGACAAATGCAAAAACAACAATTGATGGACAGAATGTAGAACAATGTCATACATGCACCCCAGTACAGAGTCTGGGCCTAAATCCATCGTTTTTGCTCACCATGCCATTCCAGTTTGAACCCAGCCATAGGCAAATCAGTCTTGACCCTGTGCCCAATGGAAACAGTCCAGCCCGAACTGCCAGGCCAGGTCCTCCCTGGACTTTCTTTGGGGTTTCACCCCTCATCAGCCAGGATAGCTTGACTCCAGTGGCATGGAGAGCACGGGACCCACGTCTGGGCATACCCGTCCCCCTCGGGGTGACAAATGGAAAAACAACAATTGATGGACAGAATGCAGAACAATGTCATACGTTCACCCCAGTACAGAGTCTGGGCCTAAATCCATCCTTTTTTTGCTCACCATGCCATTCCAGTTTGAACCCAGCCATATGCAAATCAGTCTTGACCCTGTGCCCAATGGGAACAGTCCAGCCCGAACTGCCAGGCCAGGTCCTCCCTATGGCTTGTGGCTCCTCTCTGCCCCTGACCCTGTATCTCCACTTTTCAGCAGGATCAGGAGTAGGGGCGTGTATGTGTCTGCTGTGGATACCAAGCCCACCCCCAGCTTCCTGCCTCACACCCGCCTCAAGCCAGTTTCTATGTGGTTTAGTATATGTACTTGTATTACGCCACGGTCTTGAGTCAGCTTGGTGGGAGGGGAACAGGAGCTTACATAAATTGCCAGCAACCCCCAGCCATGCATGAGCTAAAGAAAGGTAACGTGTAGAAGAAAAAAGATAATAAAAAAACAGACAGAAGTACAGGCATGGAGGAAAGGACAGCGGTGAAGGAAGACAGAAGAAAGGTAGAACAACACAAAAAGAAAAAAGAAAGATGGAGAAAGAATAACAGATAGGAGGAAATATGAAGACAAAGAGAAGACTCAAAGAAAAGAGGGAAAGAATTAGAGAAGTTAAAGAAGCAGAGAAAGAAAGATGGCACAAAAGAAAGGAAGTAGCAAAGTAGTGAAATCAAGAAAGGAGAAAGGAAAAAAACGGAGAAAGGAGAAAGAAAGGGGAGGAAAAAAGAAAGCATTAAAGAACAAAAGAAGGAATTATTGAGAGAAAGACGGAGAGAAAGAAAGATGAAGAAAGAATTAGAGAGAAAAAAGAAAGAAGCAAAGAAAAAGAAGAATGAACGAGAAGAAAGAAAAAGAAACAAAGAAGGGAAAATGGAACAAAAAGAGAAAAGTTGAGTTAGAAAACAGAAAAAAGAAAATGTAGCGAGAGAGTAAAATATAGACAAGAAAAAAAACGAAACAGAAAGAAACAGAAAAAATGCTCAAACAAGAAGGGGGAAGAAAGAAAGAAGCAGAAAAAAAAGTAGTGCAAAAAGATAGGAAGAACGTGAGAAAAGGAAAGCAAGAAAGAGTGAACAAAAGAAATTGAGAAATGAGAGCAAGACATGAAAGCAAGGAAAAAGAAAGATTAGGAAGGAGAAGAAAGAAACAAAGGAGAAAAAGTAAAGAAAGGATTTTTGGGAAGAGGGCAGGCGCAGCCGGCACAGGTAAGAATGGTGGGGGGGACGGGGGTGGGGCTTTGGGGAAGTCGACTGACGACGGGATAGGTAAAATAAAATAAACAAATGAATAAAACCGCTTACATTGTGCTCGCCGCATCGCTGAGTCGGCGATGCGGTGAGCACGATAGGTGGTTTTATTTTTTTTAAATTTAATTTTACCTATCCCGTCGTCTGTCAACTCCCCCCACCCCCACCTGTCCCACCGCTCTTACCTGTGCTGGCTGCGCCTGGAAGAGGGTAGGCTGCCTCATCCTGCACTATCTGCTCTCCAGCCCTCACAGAAACACAGGGGCATATTTACGTTCCCTGGCGCATCCCTGCATATCAGCAGGGATGCGCCAGGAAAATGCGTCACGCAAGTTTACCCTTGCGCCATAGTCCGATGCGCCGCATTTACAATGCGGCGCATCGTGGCGTGAGGATAAGCAGATGCGTGACGCATCTGCCGGCGGAAGGTTGGCGCAGTGCTGAAGCTGTGTCGCAAGCGCGACGCAACTCCAGCACTGTTCCAACCTTCCCTATCCCTAACATGGTGCGTCAATCCTTACGCCTGCTTGAAGCAGGCGTAAGGATTTGACGCATCAGCTGCCGGAAAAGTGACTGCGTGAAATCTTGTAGATTTCACTACGTCACTTTTCCGAGGCGTTCCTGCGCTGGAACGCCCCCTGCGCCGGTACGCCCACATGAAACCTGACGCAGGTTTCATGTGGCGCAGGGGTTTACTACGTGACGCATGTCCCTAGATGCGTCACGTTGTAAATATAGCGCAACGCGGCGCATGGTTTGCGTCGCCACTGCTTCACATGCGTGACGCAACGGCGGCGCAAAAGTGGCGCAAGGGGCTTGTAAATATGTCCCACAGTGTTTTAAATAGCTGCCTTATCAGGGGGGCAGTTGTATATCCTCAAAGCTGCTGACAGGCAGCTATCATGCACGAGCTACTGGGAGCTCGTGATCCGCCTCTTGGAGACCCTGCTATACAGCGTTTTAAGTTTTTCAACAGGAAAAAAGGGAATAACGCAGAATTTGATGACTACATTGCATCACTAAAAACACTGGCTCTGTCGCCCAACTTTGGCACATTATATGACAAATTAACCAGGGATCAAGTCTAATGCACACCAATGATCCCAGTGTGCAAGACAGATTTATTTATTTAATGAGTTTTATATAGCGCTGGCTAGACCCGAAGGTATCAGAGCGCTTTACATGAGGTTCCACAAAGTTACAAAATTACATCAGGAAACAGGTTACATCAGTTACTAGTAAAACATTTAAAGAGTATAGAAAATGAGATAAATGGAGCGTAGAAGGGAAAGGGGGTAGAGTGAAGGGGTAGGAGGGAGATACGACGGCGAGACGAAGGAAAGTCTGCCCCAAGTCCGGCTGGGTAGGTGACGGCCTAGGGGGAAGTCCACGGCCCATCTCCTCTTTAGCCATCAGGTAGCTCCACCGGGCATCGGCTGATTAGCAAGGTCTCGGCTGAAAAACATTTAAAGAGCATAGGAAGGCGAGATAAATGGAGCGTAGAAGGGTAGGGGGGAAGGGTAAAGGGGTAGGGGGGTAGGGGGGAGATACGACGGAGAGACGAAGGAAAGTCTGCCCAAAGTCCGGCTGGGTAGGTGACGGATGGTGGGCAAATGGCGAATCATCATGGAAAGAGGTAGCAGGAACAGTACAGAAGGCTTAGATGAGAGGAAGATGCAGTGCTTCATTTGTAAATGCATAAGTGCCAGGGCTCTCGCCAAGAGGCCACTGCAGCCTGCAGCACCCCCCATTGCCCCTGTCATCGCTGCCAATGACAGTACCAAACCAGCTACTAACATCACACTCCTACAAGTGTGACACTTCAGACTATTCCAGGCCCGCACAAACAATTTCAATGATCTTTCTATGGCGCCAATTGATTTCTGATATGTAACCTGAACTAAGTTTTCATATAGGTGTTATATTATTTTGCTCTTAATAACAACACAGATAAATAAAGGTTAAAAAATAGATGGCTCATAGCAGGTCGTGTCCAGTCCTTAAAGAACAGTGTTCAGAATGTGGCGTTATGAGTCATTCATGAGCGTGTGTAGCAGAAGAAGTGGAGTTGACAAGGTGTAGGGTAGTGGACGAGTTAAGTGCATTATTTTTGACAACAACAGCATGAGTGATTCTGATGGTAGTAAAGATGATGGTTGTGTATTGTGTGTGAAGAAACTATTGAAGTTGTGCATGGATCTAACACAAAGAAACCAACATGTGAAATTACATTTGGAAGGACCAGAAAGGATATAGTAGCAAATTCTGGATCCTATACCATAATCAACAAAGACGTGTGGAGAGAGAGGCTTGCGAAGAGATTTAGTGAGGAATGAACATGCTGACGTTCCGCCTGAAAGTTTTACTGGTGAACCAATTGAGTTATTAGGGTTTAGGACATTGTTATTCAAATTCAAAAACAGAATGGCAGAAAAGAACATGTAAGTGGCTCCTGAAGGGCCATCTGTCCCTGGGTGAATGGACCTTGGCGCACTCGATATGAGATTAGACCCCAATAGTCTCAAACCTGTACGGGTGGGGAATAGTAGTGAAAGGGTGGAACTACAGTTGCAAAAAGATTTTCCTAGGGTACTTTTGGTGGGAAACATAGGTTAATTGAATGGATTTATGCATCGCATTGTATCGAAGGAGAACGCTGTACCATGTGCGCATAAAGTAAGAAGCATATCTATTTAATTGAGAGGGGAAGTAGAATTGGAAGCAATGGGGAATGCCGGCATTACAGAATCTGTGGAATCATCTGGTTGGATTTCGCCATTGTTAGTGCAAGACAGTCTAGTAGTGAGGCGAGTCTGTGTCATGACCTGAGAGAGCTGAACAAGAATATCTTTGTTGGGGGCGTGGCTTGGGCGCCGATCGCAATGGCTGCACATCGGTGAAGCTCCGTCGATCCCCAGTCTTTGCTACCCATTAATCCGCCACAATTATCCGTATGCTGTCTCAAAAAGGCATCTGAAGACCGATGATATCCAGTGGCGAGCAACCAGTACAATTTTGAAGATTAAGGGCGAAATAAAACAGAGCAACGAATCACAGCCTAACGTGGCCTATGAGCCCCGGCCTCAGGTGATCAATACGCCGCGACAGACTTCCAGCCGCGGACAGCCCAAGGACCGCTCTATCATCTAGGGGGCCGGAAGATATCCACATCGGGATTCGGGACAGCTCAGCTCCACGAAGTCGCCCACCTGTGGGCCTGTTGATCGCGCTCTGTCCGGTAAACTTGGTAGTCAGCCACTGCACCCGCCCGGATCCGACGCTTGAGCGCGCCGCATAAGTGCTGAGAGACCGGTGGAGGCCGGCAGCCGCAGGACAACAGCAGTAACAAAGGGCCGGGAATCTGCAGCCACATTGCCTCCCAGCGACACGGTTAGCTCGTATACCTAAGAGGCGCATGGTGAATGAGTTCAGGGTTCGATGGGAGGTCTGAAATGTGTGTAAGTGCCCAGTGACTTTATCACATACCCCTGAGTGGAGGAGAGCCTGACACCCACTCCAAAGGTCAAGGAATAGAAAGGCCCAGAGGTCATCCCAAGCGTGAAGGCTCACTCGCAAGGCTACATCTATATTGGGTGTGTAGAGGATCATATTGGCCGCGCATTAACACAGGGCCTCACCCTGGATTTGAATACCGGGGCACGGTGAAGACACTGCAAGAGGTGGGAAAGCGTCGGACACCGGGGATCAGACAGACAGGCGAAGCAGTGGTGGGACACAGGGCCCCTGCGCAGAACACTGGTGCAACGAGAGCCCCCTGGGAGAACCCCGACAGGCCGCTGCGGACAAACACCCCAGGAACAGGCAGCGGGTGGGAACCACGGGGACTCCCAATTGGAGTTGGGACGCCGGCAACAATGTCTAGCGCCAAGGGACATAGAAATACTCTCCAGACTAACCTAGATAAATTTGCTACCCAGAAACTGGCCAAATCGGATACAACACACAAGGGCGCCACAACCACCACGATGGGCTCAGATAATGACGATCCTACGCTGAAGGATGTTATGGACGCCATAGCGGGGGTCCACACATCACTGGAACACAGAATGGACTCCATAACGATTGAAATGACACTAATGAGAGCTGATCTTCAAAAAACAAACGAGAGAGTAAAAGCTATGGAAACTACCACCAAAGAGCTCAGTGATGAAACCAAACAACTGCATCGGGAGATTAAAGAGCTCCAAATGGCCAGCAAAATGGTGGAAACCAAACTGAACGCCTACGAGGGAAGGTCGAGATGAAATAACATCAGAATATTAGGAGTTCCTGAAAAGGCAGAGGGTCTGACCGCCAATCTTTTCATCAAGGACCTGATTCTCAAACGCCTACGGCCCAAAAATCTCTCAAAGTTATTTGCAGTGGAGAGAGCACATAGGGTCCCAGGGGGCAGGCCGTGACCGGGAGCGCCTCCGCGCCCACTATTGGCAAGACTTCTAAACTTCAGAGACCGAGATAACATACTGCAAACGGCTCGATCGAATCCTCCTGTCAAATACGAAAACAGTGAATCGTCCTTTTTTCCGGACTTCACGATAGCGGTGCAAAAACAAAGACGAACCTTCATGAACATCAAGAAGCAACTCAGAGACAAAGGTATCCAGTACTCTATGTTATTCCCGGCAAAGCTTTGGGTCGAGGCGGAAGGAAAGGCCTGGTTTTTCGACACCCCGGAATCGGTGCTGGAATGGCTTGATGGTTGGCGACCAGCAAAAGAACACAACGCCTGACGTGGAAAGGACTAATCTCTGCCAAAGTATGCTTCCTCAGGTGTTAAACCAGCAGGACTTGCCGATCATGATGGAACCGGGGAACAGCGTGGGTGACTGGTGGCTGATATGGTACCGGGCAGTCGCTGGATTAAGACAAACAAAGAACGATAGTGACTTTGCTAATGATACCCGCTTTTGATAAAAGGCTGAAGACATGTAAAAGATGCATAGCTGGCGAACACTGGGGAGGAGGGACCACCCCCCCAACTTCCACATTAGTTTCGTGTTAGGGCGACAGGCACTCTGCACAGTTGGGGCTATGGGCAGTTTTAAGCCCAGAGTGCGGGGGAGCAGGGTGGAGGGGTATTGGGGTTTTAGAGTTACATTTCGTATGTTAAATGACAGTACAATGCATCACTTCATTGGGGCTGGGAGGGGCACACCACGCGGGCGGATATTTAGCCGCCCTCTGCGGTATAGGGCAAGATTTATTGTTGACATCATCCATCCTAGCATGGGGTTAAAAGATTTCGCAATAGTCAGACTCAAGAGGTATGAAGATTGGGTCATCAAGAGATAAAAGATTCAAGCTTCTACCCTGGAATGTAAATGGATTGGGGGACAAGTTGAAAAGGGGAGGGGATTTATTAAACGGCATTCCCCCCGAGATAGTTCTACTCCAGGAGACGCATTTAGTTGGTAACACATGTACAGTATTGACTAGGTGGGGCTACCGTATGGTGGCACACTCAGGGTTTACTACTGGGTCCAGAGGGGTGGGCATAATGGCACGTCGATCCTTTCCAATGACAATTGAGCACACCTGGACCGACACTCTGGGGAGATATGTTGCGGTGTCGGGGAGATGGGAAGGTATGTCACTTGTATCTGAAAGTTGACCTGAAGCACACCCTTCTTTTGTTTGTAAAATCCATTTTATTCGCTTTTTAACTGTTTGGCGTGCATGCACTCGTGATGTGCTCCGTCCCGGGTGCACATCTTTATAAAAACATCCAGAAATTGTGACGCGCGGTTTGCGAGTCCCAAACGAGTTGCACAGCCTTGTTTACCATTGTGATCCAATTGATGCACGTAATCAGTAATTTTTCAACAGTTCAATCCTTTTTATTTCCAATAATTTAATTTAGCAATGCTTGTCCATCACGTCAATGGTGCGAGTTTCCAAAATTTTATGCATTTTAATTGCTCAAGAATTGCCCATCCGGGCCTATTCACAGGCATATGAGAAACTCGATTCCTCCAAATTATCACTTGAAATTCACCCAATGCATTTCGGTCTTCTGCGATCTTCCTCAGGGGTATCTGCGATGTTTAAAAATATGCGTCAGCTAGACGCAATTCATTTGCAATTCAAATATAACAAACCATTCTTTCCTGCCCTTGAACTTTGAAATAATAAATACACAGTGCTCCTAAAAATAAATATTATTACCATCCCCTACTTTTTGCCCAACGGGTCCACCCCTATCCTCAAATCATTATCAAACCATTCCCCTTGAACGGTACCCCACTACATTCAACCTCTACACCCTCAAAATCAAATAAAGCTGTGTGACTCTCACATCAAACTTACCTTCGTTATGCCTATACAGCCAAAATTCAACCCCTCTATTGTGCCTCTTTATAAACTCATCGACCAGTTCCCACATAGGCTAATGTACTTGTTGAAAACATTTCAATCCCCGGTTCATACCTGCGGTTTTCCTGCCGTATGCCGGACAGCGTGGATCTACACTCGAACGCCAGTCTAATCTGCGTCAACTGACGTGATTACTTTTAACCTTACGTTTCCCTCCCCACCTGTATACAACCAGTGTCACGTGATCTCATGTCCCCGGCTTTCAAAATCCTAGTACCCACCCACAGTGCAATGACAAAATTCTCTACAATACCCATTTAAAAATGCCCATTGTATCCTCCCCATGTGTGTTGTTACATACTCCATATTCTTTTAAACCGAAAAAGCACAAATATAATCACTAATGAAATCAAACTTCAAGTTCATTCAAAATGCATCAGCAGACATGTAGTTGACCCATATTGTGTGGTTCTTCCAGTTCGTGACGCTTCATGAGCAACCACGGACGTGAGAATGTGATTGTTAAAAGTAATCACGTCAGTTGACGCAGATTAGACTGGCGTTCGAGTGTAGATCCACGCTGTCCGGCAGGAAAACCGCAGGTATGAACCGGGGATTGAAATGTTTTCAACAAATAGATTAGCCTATCTGGGAACTGGTCGATGAGTTTATAAAGAGGCACAATAGAGGGGTTGAATTTTGGCTATATAGGCATAACGAAGGAAATTTGATGTGAGAGTCACACGGCTTTATTTGATTTTGAGGGTGTGGAGGTTGAATGTAGTGGGGTACCGTTCAAGGGGAATGGTTTGATAATGATTTGAGGATAGGGGTGGACCCGTAGGGCAAAAAGTAGGGGATGGTAATATTTATTTTTAGGAGCACTGTGTATTTATTATTTCAAAGTTCAAGGGCAGGAAAGAATGGTTTGTTATATTTGAATTGCAAATGAATTACATCTAGCTGACGCATATTTTTAAACATCGCAGATACCCCTGAGGAAGGTCGCAGAAGAACGAAATGCATTGGGTGAATTTCAAGTGATAATTTGGAGGAATCGAGTTTCTCATATGCCTGTGAATAGGCCCAGATGGGCAATTCTTGAGCAATTAAAATGCATAAAATTTTGGAAACTCGCACCATTGACGTGATGGACAAGCATTGCTAAATTAAATTATTGGAAATAAAAAGGATTGAACTGTTGAAAAATTACTGATTACGTGCATCAATTGGATCACAATGGTAAACAAGGCTGTGCAACTCGTTTGGGACTCGCAAACCGCGCGTCACAATTTCAAGGTATGTCACTTACCATTGTGTCCGTTTATATTTTCCTGGACTACAGACACTTGCGTTTAGGGACCTGGGAAATACCATTTTGGAACTCCCTGAAGGGAGAATGATGCTAGGTGGTGACTTTAATTCAGTGGTGTCCGGTCGGTTGGACCGGTATCCCCCTCGGGACTTGGGACCATCACAGACGGTCCTCCCTACTTTTGTAGAGGCGATTGGGTTGGTAGAAGCATGGAGGATCCGCCACCCCACAGAGACACAGTACACATTCCACTCTGGCGCACACAACAGTCTCTCGAGAATTGACTATATTCTAACACCGGCCGATCAGGTAGGATGTGTAACGGAAGTGAAACACCTGGCACAGGGTATATCTGATCATTCTCCAGTTTGGGCACAGGTGGAGACAGGGGGGGTCCAGTAGGGAGAATCGCACCAATCAATCCCTGGCACTTACGTAACCCCACCATTAGGCAGAACATCACACAAGCAATAGAACATTACTTCCAGGACAATGAGGGATCGGTAGGGTCAGCGTTAACGCTGTATGAGGCCTTTAATACGGTTATCGGAGGACAGGCAATCTCTCAGTTAACAGGGGCTAAGAAAGAGAGTAATTCAACGGAATGTACAAGTTAGAAGAAGAGATTTTGCAGTTGGAGAGGGAGCAGTCGGGTTCTAGGGACCAGGACACAGCACACAAACTCAAGCTAAAAAGAGATGAATATAGAAGTCTGGCAACAGACATGGCAAAAACACTAAGCAGAGACAAACTCAGGAGAATATATGAACTAGGAGACAAAGCAGGCAAATTGTTGGCTCGGCTCGATAGAAGGGACCAGGCAAATCGCTTGGTTACTGAGTTAGAAGCGGACACAGGGGAGCCAATTATTGACACACAATCAATAGCAGATGAATTCGCCCATTATTATGAGCGGATATATGATTCGTACACTGTTCTTCCTGGGGAGGAGTCGAGGGCTCTGTTGTCGGAAATGGCGCTCCCGACTTTGTCGGAGGAGGATAGGACCTTACTTGACAGCGAACTCACAGCAGACGAGTTAGCACAAGCCATCAGGAGTCTTCAATCTGGGAAGGCGATGGGCCCAAATGGCCTTCCAATAGAGCTCTACAAATTGAAACCTGATAAAATCTCCCCGTATTTAAAAGCCATGCTCGAGGAGAGCCGGGAGGTGGGTCGTCTTCCCCAAGATCAGAGACTTGCCACGCTGGTGGTCATACACAAAGAGAATAGGCCCCGGAATCGGTGCTCCTCATTCAGGCCGATCTCGCTATTAAACGCAGAAGCCAAAACATTGGCCAAATTGCTGGCCTCGCGATTAGAAAGGTTATCTCCAAATTGGTCCACCCGGACCAATCGGGCTTTATGCCATCCAGAAATACATCGCTAAATCTTCGTCGGCTTCACGGAGTGATGGGCCGAGTGGATACGTTGAGAGAGGATGCAGTGGTGGTGTCCTTGGATGCCACCATGGCATTTGATACAATTGAGTGGCCCTACCTTTTTGCCGTACTGGAAAAGCTAGGGTTTGGGCCCAGTTTCACAGGCTGGGTTAAACTCCTATACACTGAAACGCTGGCACAAGTAGTTGTAAATATTAAGAAGTCAGAAATCTTTGCCCTTAGAAGGGGAACGAGACAGGGATGTCCTCTATCCCTGTTGCTTTTTGCACTGACACTGGAACCTCTGGCAGCGTGAATCAGAAGGGACCCCATCATTAGAAGTTTGAGATGGTCAGAGGACTGGGAAGACCGTATCAGCCTCTACGCCGATGATATATTGCTTTATCTGGCGTCACCTCGGACCTCGGTCCACAGGGTTCTAAATGTATTCACTAACTTTGGAAAAACTCAGGATATATCATAAACTGGTCCAAATCGCTGATTTTTGTGCTCGGAGGGAAGTTCCCGGTTCTACCTAGAGACTGCAGAGTGACAGAAGCCATATATGGCTTTAAATACCTTGGAATCTACATCACCAAGGTTCCTAGACAGTTTTACGTCCACAATCTCCAGCCACCGCTTCAGAGGTTGAAAAATGATGCGGAGCGGAGACTGGAGGTCTCTCCCACTATCCTTATTGGGTAGAGCAGTGCTCTTTAAGATGATGTCCCTACCTCGCTTCTTATACGTCTTGCACAACTCTCCCAATCCTGTCCCTACGACCTACTTTGCGGCCATAGAAAGTGAGCAAAGAGCGCTGATTTGGGCAACGGGGTCACCCCAAATTTCATTTGCGAAGTTGGTAAGGGGGTGGTATGACGGCGGAATCGGACTCCCAGACATTAAGAAATATTACTGGGCCGCTCAGTTGGCGGCCATCAACCAATGTATCTATCGGCCTCCGGATGATCCCGGGTATCGAATGGATAGATGGCTTTTCCCGGGGGGATCCTATACAAGGGCACTCTATTCTAAACCCGCTAAACTATCACTAACGGGACCTACGTCACAATCTGTCCAAATATGGCACACAACACACAAGAGTCTGGGCTGGGCCCGGAAAACTACGCAGGCCACCCCCCTGTGGGACTCGGAACAGCGGGGTACCTTAAGAAACACAAAGTGGAGAAGTGTGGCTCAATGGTTAGAGCGGCAGACCCTGATGCAGAGATCTGGCCCGGGACCAGGGTTCAATTCCCGCCTCGGCGGGTCTTGGGCTCAATTTCCTCGGACCTGATAATTCTCGCCTCGGTGCCTATTCTAATCATGGGTCCCACTCTGCAACTCTGGGCAATAGCTTGCTTAATCTCCACAACGGCCCCAACAGCGGTGGGATGCCTGGCTTCACCCTGGGGGTGCCCAGGAGTGGACATTTCACAGGGAAAAGCCAGGAAGGGTTCCACAGCGGTATGCGTACAGCGCCTGGACACCCCTTTGGGGGTATGGGTGCGCTTTACAAGTACAAATTTCAAAAGGATTTGATAAATGGGACATGATAGGGCTGTCACAGGTGGGCAATTTATGGAAGAAGGGAGAGGTGAAATCATTTTCACTACTACAACAGGAACACGAGTTAGCTGCAATGGAAAGATTTCGATACTTACAGATGCGTCATGCCCTGCGAACAAACATCTCAGCGGGTGAAACGCTTCCCGAGGCATCGCCGTTGGAGCATAGACTCCTCGACGAGTACATGCCTAAAAAATCAATATCATTGACCTATCGCAAATTAATCAATCTCACCCCTGACCCCCTCATACAGCTTTGTAGAAAATGGGAAACTGATCTAGCAGAATTAGAAGAAGAGGACTGGTTGGAGGCATTGGCTTCACCTAAGGAAGCTGCAATCTCGTCCAGACTTAAGCTTGTGCAATTAAAAATACTTCATAGAGTATACTTCTCTGGGCCAGCACTGGTTAAGATGGGCTATGGGGAAGACCCTCAATGTAGACGAACATGTGGACAAGACGGTACTTTTCTACACATATTTTGGGAATGCACCTATATTAGGAAATATTGGACGGACGTACTCCACTACATGGAAGTAACGCTGAGGTTCAGCTTGGCCCTCGAGGCTAAAACATGTCTATTAAATGTCTGGGGACCGTCCGACTTAAGCGGCAAAGAGAAAATATGGGCGGCCTTGGGCCTGATGATCGCCAAGCGTAACATCGCTAGATTGTGGGGCGCATAGGAGGTCCCAGCCATAGGCGCCTGGAAGAGATTCTGCACATACACAGAACTATGTGCAGGAAAACAGGACCTCAGTGTATAGGGGCTGAACCTTCCTACCACCTTAGTACCCAAAATCCCAAAACCGACAAGCTATAGTGTCTCATTCGTTCTCCTACATAATCATGAAGATACAAATGATTAGACAACCCAGAACACAACACTCCAGACTCTCTCAGGAATCGCGGTAGCAAGACACACCCTTTCGCTTACTCACTCGTACTTGTCCACAATAAGAATGGTCAGAGTCACTGTTATAGTTCAAAATGTTTATTTTAACTATCGTGCTCTATAATGCAGTATACGAGCCACTACCAGCAGCGAAATGCATAAACCTAGAACAATTAGCATTGTTACCATTCCATAGAATATAAAGGGGGATGTCATCATATACAGACAGTGGAAAAAAGGACTATAAGACCTAACCACCCTCCCCTTGATAAGGTGAAGTTTATTATATAAAGGAAGATCTCTGGGCTTTGTCAGCAGACCCCATACCTTAGTGCCTAGATGGAAGCTTTACATCATAGGAACAGCATAGCTCTTCTCCCTGGAAAGGACTCTCTCCAAGTGTGTGTCAGAACAACATGCATCCCCCTAATATCAAAGCACGAGTTTCCAGTAGCGCAGCTGTGTTAGCATGTTTTGTCTAGATGCTAGGGACTGACCAGAGCAGAATAACAAGGGGCATTGTTTATCGACCTTGCACATCGTGTTCAGAATAAACTCCAGGAACAGGCAGAGAACGCAGAAAGCAGACTGTTCTCATGTGAAAGGCACAAACATAGTCTTGCAAAACAAAGTCATGTAGTAACGTACGCAAAAGCAGCATCATGGCAGCAGAGCTCATGCTAACTTAGCGATGTCGACAATGACCCTAACGGCCATAAAACAATACGGACTGGTGTATGTTTAGGGAAAAAACAGTGTATGTCTCTAGGGGATGCCCCAAAAAATGGACACAAATATGGGGTAAATGGAATGAACATAGGGGAAATATTTGTGCTCCACCTCTTCTCCCCCCCCCCTCCCCTCGATTGATGAACCTGCATCGGTTTAACTTTATGATAAAAATATACTCACTGAAAGTAGTAAAAGCAATGACCCTCATATTTCAGGGAGCAAATGTGTTTACTCTGTATGCCCAAAGAAATAATATGTACTGTTCATACATTGTCATTAATAAAAAGAAGTATAAAAAAAAAAGAATGTCTTTGTTGACACATTTCCCTTACCTAAAATACAAGAAACGCTGTCTATGATTAAGGCAGTCAAATGGTTTTCAGCAACTGATTTGACTGCAGCATACCACCAGCTACCTTTACATCCAAAAAGTAAAGAAACTCACTGCCTTTACAACACCATTTAATTGCTTCCAGTTTTGCAGGGTGCACTGGGGAGAGCGTTTGCAGCAGGTATAGTTCAGCGATAAATGTTTAAGTTGTTTAAAGATGTGCCTTATGTGATTTTCTTTCAATATGACATCATGGTAATGAGAAAATCCAAGAAGGAACACAATTACAAATTAAGGCAGGTTTGAAGTATTTTTCAAGAAAAAGAGAACTTTGCCAAAAGATCATATAAACATATAAGATAGGGCTGAAGTGCCTGGTAATCGCATGTTTAAATAGCAAAAAACTTTTACCGTTTAATTGTTTGATGGAATTTGTTAAAAGTGGAGAGAGGAGAGTTGTCTAGCATTTTTAACTTTATTTTTTGGTGGGAATGTTTGCCTTTTTCACCTTTTGAGAACTTTCCACCACAGAGGCACCATTTTGTTTTAGTCATGCTCTAGTGGTTGGAGCCACCTCATCGTCAGAGCAATGTTTTGGGCATAAAAACAGGGCCATGCCGGTGACGGGCAGCGGGGGTGCCAAAGGCCAGCCCATCTACACCCATCCGTGTCCAGCGCCAGCCATGCTGCCAGTGGGACTCGACAGAACTTTCCTTTATAGGTGTATTTTCCAGGGAAGAACTGATTCAATTACAAAGTAAAACTTGTAATCCTCAATTCAAATTTAATTTGGATTTTGGTGACAGCTATATGTAGACGTGTCCAGCCTGTAAGTTCACTCTTGGCGCCCAAGACTCTAGTCAGCACAAGTCACCTAAATCTATAGTTAATGCCAAAACCTTGAAGAATAGTGTATTTAACTATGCTGCTTCTAAAGCCGTTTCTTTTTCTGCTTGCCTCATCAATTGTAGATCCCTCCCTAAACACGCCTTAGATATCTGTAACTTACTTCTGAAGATGAATGGGACTTTATGTTCCTTACTAAAACTTGGTTGAAGGATACATCCACACCTGATATTGCGCTAGCCGCCCCCCCCCTGTACCCCCTCCCCCTGGTTTTCTAATCCAACACCTAAACCAGGAGGGTAAAGTGGTAGGTGGAATTGTAGTGGTTTATTAATCTAATTTAACATGTTCTACTTCAAACATTAGTGGAATTGGAACTGCTGAGGGGTTGACTTTCACAATTAAACTGACACCATCTTTCTCTCTATCGGGTGTCCTAGTTTGTAGACTTCCAGGGTGCCATATTGATTCCCTGCAACAGCTTGCTGATGTAATTGGACAATTGTCTCTTCACTATTCTAACTTCACGGTGCTAGGTGATGTTAACTTACATATAAATGATCCAAATTGTACTGCAGCCAATCAATTTAAGGTAGTATTAGGTGGTGTCAATTTAAAACAATTAGTGTCGGACCCCACGCATAAGGCTTCTCAATTTTCAAGTTAAACCTGGTCTTAAAATAGTTTGTTTTAACCATTTTTGGTGCCTTTTTAGGTTGAGCCTGGGCAGCGCACGTGCAGCTCTGCGAGGCATGTTGTAATGCACACTGTGGCTTGAAGCCCCTCCTCTTTTTCTCATTCGCTCCCGTTTGTGCCTTTTGGAAATGCATGCTTCTGTTTGGTCAGCATGTCTAATTACTCCCACCTTTTGTTGTTTTAGATCCTCACTGCAGACTGCCCCTGCTACATGTGGTCTTATATATTTTTTTTAAATGTACGCTCCTTCCTGGCGCGATTTTTTTTGTTTGGGTCTGGTCTTCACCCTCGTTCATGCATTTCCCTTCCTAATACACTTTTACTGCTTCCTGAGTTTCTGCTCGTAGATCGTGTGCACTTTCATTTGTTAATTAATTGCAGCTCTGTGTCCAACTCTTCGCCCTCCCCCATCCCCATGCACGTAGGCTTAGTGGGCTGGGTTGTGGATGGCTCCGACGCGGGATTCCAACAACAAGCATTAGCGGTACGTTAACAGGCAATGATATCACTTCAGGGACATTGCGCTTTAGATCATTGTTTTCTTTCCTCACAGGTGCTGCGGGGGAGGGGCATGGTTGCTTCATATACATTCCTCCTCCTACTGCGAAATAAAATGAACAAAACTGCAGCTCCACCACCGCAGAACATGCTGCTCTCTTAGCTGGCGCTGAATTATCTTGTATATCTCGCTTGTTGCTCACAGTACACTTTAAGGTGTACAATGAGCTTCGCTTCCTCATAGTTCAGCATGCCGGCATGTCGAGGGTCCGTGAGTGGAGCAGGATACCGAGGTAAGTGCGCCTGGTAAGACCGCAGCCCTGGCAAGGCTCAGTCAGCAGGGGTTAAACTGATACATATTTGGTATAATTATCGCATTCCCTCAATAAAATATTTTGTCACGCAATTCAGAGTGCCAGTACTTGCTTGCATTACTGTGCTGGTAATGCGATATGCGCGGAGACTCGCGCAGTGTGTGTCTGTTCTTCTGCGGCTCTGTGAGCATGCGCGGGGCTGAGGAGCAGTCATGGGTTATGATTAGCCATTTACAAGTCACAAACTCTCGTGGCTGGCAGCTTTTGACCCAGCTTTACGTCAATACTCATGGCAGTCCTGGCAGTTTTTGACCCAGCTTTACTTTGACACTCATGGCAGTCCTGGCCGCTTTTGACCCAGCTTTACTTCGACACTCATGGCAGTCCTGGCCGCTTTTGACCCAGCTTTACTTCGACACCCATGGCAGTCCTTGCTCCTTTTGACCCAGCTTTACTTCGACACCCATGGCAGCCCTGGCCGCTTTTGACCCAGCTTTACTTCGACACCCATTGCAGTCCTGGCTGCTTTTGACCCAGCTTTACTTGGACACTCATGGCAGTCAGCTTTACTTGGACACCCATGGCAGTCCTGGCCGCTTTTGACCCGGCTTTACTTGGACACCCATGGCAGTCCTGGTCGCTTTTGACCCGGCTTTACTTGGACACCCATGGCAATCAGCTTTACTTGGACACCCATGGCAGTCCTGGCCGCTTTTGACCCGGCTTTCCTTGGACACCCATGGCAGTCCTGGCCGCTTTTGACCCGGCTTTCCTTGGACACCCATGCCAGTCCTGGCCGCTTTTGACCCGGCTTTACTTCGACACCCATGGCAATCCTGGCCGCTTTTGACCCGGCTTTACTTCGACACCCATGGCAGTCCTGGCCGCTTTGACCCGGATTTACTTCGATACCCCTGGCAGTCCTGGCCGCTTTTGACCCAGCTTAACTTTGACACCCATGGCAGTCCTGGCCTCTTTTGACCCGGCTTTACTTCGACACCCGTGGCAGTCATGGCCGCTTTTGACCCGGCTTTACTTCGACACCCGTGGCAGTCCTGGCCGCTTTTGACCCGGCTTTACTTCGACACCCGTGGCAGTCCTGGCCGCTTTTGACCCAGCTTTACTTCGACACCCGTGGCAGTCCTGGCAGCTTTTGACCTGGCTTTACTTCGACACCTGTGGCAGTCATGGCCGCTTTTGACCCGGCTTTACTTCGACACCCATGTTAGTCCTGGCCGCTTTTGACCCGGCTTTACTTCGACACCCCTGGCAGTCCTGGCCGCTTTTGACCCAGCTTTACTTCGACACCCATGTTAGTCCTGGCCGCTTTTGACCCAGCTTTACTTTAATACTCATGGCAGTACTGGCCGCTTTTGACTCAGCTTTACCCCGACACTCATGGCAGTCCTGGCCGCTTTTGACCCGGCTTTACTTCAACACCCATGGCAGTCCTGGCCGCTTTTGACCCGGCTTTACTTCGACACTCGTGGCAGTCCTGGCAGCTTTTGACCCAGGTTTACTTCGACACTCGTGGCAGTCCTGGCCGCTTTTGACCCAGCTTTACTTCGACACCCCTGGCAGTCCTGGCCGCTTTTGACCCGGCTTTACTTCGACACCCCTGGCAGTGCTGGCCGCTTTTGACCCGGCTTTACTTCGGCACCCATGTCAGTCCTGGCAGCTTTTGACCCGGCTTTACTTCGACACCCATGGCAGTCCTGGTCGCTTTTGACCCGGTTTTACTTCGACACCAATGGCAGTCCTGGCAGCTATTGACCCAGCTTTACTTCGACACCCATGGCAGTCCTGGCTGCTTTTGACCCGGCTTTACTTCGACACCCATGGCAGTCCTGGCCGCTTTTGACCCGGCTTTACTTCGACACCCATGGCAGGCCTGGCCGCTTTTGACCCGGCTTTACTTCGACACCCATGGCAGTCCTGGCCGCTTTTGACCCAGCTTAACTTCGACACCCCTGGCAGTCCTGGCCGCTTTTGACCCGGCTTTACTTCGACACCCGTGGCAGTCCTGGCCGCTTTTGACCCAGCTTTACTTCGACACCCGTGGTAGTCCTGGCCGCTTTTGACCCAGCTTTACTTTGACACCCATGGCAGTCTTGGCCACTTTTAACCCAGCTTTACTTCGACACCCATGGCAGTCCTGGCCGCTTTGACCCGGCTTTACTTTGACACCCATGGCAGTCCTGGCCGCTTTTGTCCCGGCTTTACTTCGACACCCATGGCAGTCCTGGCCGCATTTGTCCCGGCTTTACTTCGACACCCATGGCAGTCCTGGCCGCTTTTGACCCAGCTTTACTTCGACACCCATGGCAGTCATGGCCCCTTTTGACCCAGCTTTACTTCGACATCTATGTTAGTCCTGGCTGCTTTTGACCCAGCTTTACTTTAATACTCATGGCAGTCCTGGCCGCTTTTGACCCAGCTTTACTTCGACACTCATGGCAGTCCTGGCCGCTTTTGACCCAGCTTTACTTCGACACTCGTGGCAGTCCTGGCAGCTTTTGACCCAGCTTTACTTCGACACTCATGGCAGTCCTGGCAGCTTCTTTTCCCCTCCCCTACTCCTTTCGTTTTTAGGTCTCGCCCTGAGCCAGCGCTTGCGCTGGTCTGGGCGAGACATTTAGTCAGTGGGCTTTCAGAAATGCGACCACATCTTTTTGGGCTTGCCTAGAGCGTGCGGGTACGCGCACAATGACGAGCAGAGGCGCCATATGGCTTTCCTCTCTTGTCATGGTGCGCGCACATCGCACACCACTCGCCAGCCTGTTTCCTTTTGCCGTCGCGCGCGCGCGCACCACTCGCCTCCTTTTTTTTAGGTCGAGCCTAGAGCAGCGCATGCCTGCTGCTCGACTTTTAGTAAGGGGCTTTTCAACGTGCTACCCACAAGCTTTTCTTGGCCTGAAGCTTGCGTGTGCAGCCGCCATCTGCCTTTCTTATCTCTTCCTCCGGGCCATTACTTCGCCATCTGCCTTTCTTATCTCTACGTCCGGGCCATTACTTTCACTTTCGCGACCGCCAAACTCCTTCTGAAATGACTTCTCCGGGCCATTACTTTCACTTTCGCGGCCGCCAAACTCCTTCTGAAATGACTTCACCAGACGTTAAAGCTGAAATGACTTCACCAGACGTTAAAGATGCTTTTCTTGAAAGTTCTGTGCTCAGTTTGGAAAGGTGGCCCAAGAATCCGCGGGTGTTAACTCATTTTTAATACAGAAATAAGCACCGTACTTTCAACTAAGTGCATGCCAACTGTGGAGCCCGCTGGAACCGACTTCATTAGCAGCCCTCTGTGTGATTCCCACATCTGGCCTAACGTAGAGATGTGGCTTCACTGCTATTGCATAAACTGCGTGGACAGTGTGCGTTTTATACACCATGGGAATAAGTCCATTAGAAGACAGACCACTGCTGGGATCGTGTGAAATCGCCAAGTGCATAAAATTACAACTTGGTGAACTTTTTTTTAACCTAAAAAGCTTCGGTTTACGCGGGTATTTCTCGTGGCTGGAAACTGTGAGTGGCTTCTACGTGTAGGCAGTATGGAAGAGCCCACGCCAACTGGCTCTCTCCTGCCCACTCCACCTGGCCCTCTGCTGCCCACTCCACCTGACCCTCTCCTGCCCACTCCACCTGACCCTCTCCTGCCCACTCCACCTGGCCCTCTCCTGCCCACTCCACCTGGCCCTCTCCTGCCCACTGCATCTGACCCTCTCCTGCCCACTCTACCTCACCCTCTCCTGCCCACTCTACCTCACCCTCTCCTGCTCACTCTACCTTACCCTCTCCTGCTCACTCTACCTTACCCTCTCCTGCTCACTCTACCTTACCCTCTCCTGCCCACTCTACCTCACCCTCTCCTGCTCACTCTACCTTACCCTCTCCTGCTCACTCTACCTTACCCTCTCCTGCTCACTCTACCTCACCCTCTCCTGCCCACTCTACCTCACCCTCTCCTGCTCACTCTACCTTACCCTCTCCTGCTCACTCTACCTTACCCTCTCCTGCCCACTCTACCATACCCTCTCCTGCCCACTCCACCTGGCCCTCTCCTGCCCACTCCACCTGACCCTCTCCTGCCCACTGCATCTGACCCTCTCCTGCCCACTGTACCTCACCCTCTCCTGCCCACTCTACCTCACCCTCTCCTGCTCACTCTACCTTACCCTCTCCTGCTCACTCTACCTTACCCTCTCCTGCCCACTCTACCTCACCCTCTCCTGCCCACTCTACCTCACCCTCTGCTGCTCACTCTACCTTACCCTCTCCTGCTCACTCTACCTTACCCTCTCCTGCCCACTCTACCTCACCCTCTCCTGCCCACTCTACCTGGCCCTCTCCTGCCCACTGCAGCTGACCCTCTCCTGTCCACTCCACCTGACCCTCTCCTGTCCACTCTACCTCACCCTCTCCTGCCCACTCCACCTGACCCTCTCCTGTCCACTCTACCTCACCCTCTCCTGCCCACTCTACCCGACCCTCTCCTGCCCACTCCACCTGGCCCTCTCCAGCCCACTGCACCTGGCCCTCTCCTGGCCACTCTACCGCACACTCTCCTGCCCACTCCACCTGGCCCTCTCCTGCCCACTCCACCTGACCCTCTCCTGCCCATTCCACCTGACCCTCTCCTGCCCACTCCACCGGACCCTCTCCTGCCCACTCTACCTTACCCTCTCCTGCTCACTCTACCTTACCCTCTCCTGCTCACTCTACCTGACCCTCTCCTGCCCACTCCACCTGGCCCTCTCCTGCCCACTGCATCTGACCCTCTCCTGCCCACTCTACCTCACCCTCTCCTGCCCACTCTACCTCACCCTCTCCTGCTCACTCTACCTTACCCTCTCCTGCTCACTCTACCTTACCCTCTCCTGCTCACTCTACCTTACCCTCTCCTGCCCACTCTACCTCACCCTCTCCTGCTCACTCTACCTTACCCTCTCCTGCTCACTCTACCTTACCCTCTCCTGCTCACTCTACCTCACCCTCTCCTGCCCACTCTACCTCACCCTCTCCTGCTCACTCTACCTTACCCTCTCCTGCTCACTCTACCTTACCCTCTCCTGCCCACTCTACCATACCCTCTCCTGCCCACTCCACCTGGCCCTCTCCTGCCCACTCCACCTGACCCTCTCCTGCCCACTGCATCTGACCCTCTCCTGCCCACTGTACCTCACCCTCTCCTGCCCACTCTACCTCACCCTCTCCTGCTCACTCTACCTTACCCTCTCCTGCTCACTCTACCTTACCCTCTCCTGCCCACTCTACCTCACCCTCTCCTGCCCACTCTACCTCACCCTCTGCTGCTCACTCTACCTTACCCTCTCCTGCTCACTCTACCTTACCCTCTCCTGCCCACTCCACCTGACCCTCTCCTGCCCACTGCATCTGACCCTCTCCTGCCCACTGCACCTGCCCCTCTCCTGCCCACTGCACCTGGCCCTCTCCTGCCCACTCCACCTGACCCTCTCCTGGCCACTCTACCTCACACTCTCTGCCCACTCCACCTGGCCCTCTCCTGCCCACTGCAACTGCCCCTCTCCTGCCCACTGCACCTGGCCCTCTCCTGCCCACTCCACCTGACCCTCTCCTGGCCACTCTACCTCACACTCTCTGCCCACTCCACCTGGCCCTCTCCTGCCCACTCCCCTGACCCTCTCCTGCCCACTCCCACTCCCCTGACCCTCTCCTGCCCACTCCCCTGACCCTCTCCTGCCCACTCCCCTGACCCTCTCCTGCCCACGCTACCTCACCCTCTCCTGCCCATTCTACCTCACACTCTCCTGCCCATTCTACCTGACCCTCCCCTGCCAACTGCACCTGGCCCTCTCCTGCCCACTCCACCTGGCCCTCTCCTGCCCACTCCACCTGACACTCTCCTGGCCACTCTACCTCACACTCTCCTGCCCACTCTACCTCACACTCTCCTGCCCACTCCACCTGGCCCTCTCCTGCCCACTCCACCTGACCCTCTCCTGCCCATTCCACCTGACCCTCTCCTGCCCACTCCACCTGGCCCTCTCCTGCCCACTCCACCTGACCCTCTCCTGCCCACTCCACCTGACCCTCTCCTGCCCACTCCACCGGACCACTCGCCTCGTCCTCTTTCACATTCCCCATGAAATTCATGGACCTCAGTGCGTAATAATAAAATATAAATAAGTGCAGGTACCCAAACGTTTTTTAGGAGGCCCCCGCCCACTTCAGCCCTGGCGCTATATCACTCATGGCATGGATACTGCCCTAAGAGAGCCTGCCTTCCGCCAAGGGTCAAGGTGATACCTGCGCTACCCATCTTTCGAAGTCACATGTCCGAAAGATAACTCACTCCAGAGGCCTTACTTAGATCTGAATTCACCAAACTGACTGAACTATGACTATCACTCTAGAGTCCTGCTAGTCAGACTAACTCCTGCCTGACATCTGACTGACTACCTCTTGTCCAGCTCTACCAGTCTTTCACTCACTGGCGTGAACAGGGCACTTTTTTTATCCCCCTTTCCCTTTAGGGTGTGACTGTAAATGTTATCAGATTCATTACAGAACCAGGAGCATCATCTGCCTCTCATTCTATCCCCCAAACCACCATCACAACAAGCTCTGCACTTCAGCAGGGAGGCCAAGCAATGGATGCTCATGCATGGCCTCTGAGCTCGCCAGTCTGGGCAGCTCGGTAGTCCATCCGTCAGAATCCTGCAGGTCCTTCGGGCTCTTGTTCTACAAACCCGGCACCTTTTACAGCAGCAGAATCCAGATTTGCACTAAGTTGGAATATAGTGCGCCAATCACATGTTGTACGCTGTACGTGGAAACATACTCGCCCGTCCAAGCTCTGCACGAGTCTGCCGTCCTTTATGTACAAAGCAATCTGTGGCATGATAGCATACAGATACAGTTACTATATCACAGAAACACGGATGGCGCCTAACTCCGCCTTAGCCATGCCTTCGCGGCATAGCCAATAGGTCTCGCTTTTAGGACCTTATAAGTATTTAGTTATGCAGCACAATATCCTTGGTGCAACAACATCAACTGTTGCATGGCTAAACACTTAGTTATAAGGTCCCAAAGGCGAGACCTATTGGCTATGCCAATGCTTGTTCCTGTTGGTCCCGGCAACTTCTCTGCTCCACTCTGCCCTCCCTGACCCACTTAACCCCTCCCCATGACAGAAGTCACAGCAGATTCGCTGCATTGTTTCTTTATTACGCACGTAACGTCGCACAGCTACGTTACACTACCGTAAACCCACCTACAGCTCGCACTGGAAATCTATGCAACGTTTTACTTTTTAAATGTATTTCGTGATGTTTCATTTTTGGAGCCTCTTAGCTCGTCTCTTCCCCGCGCTCACCGCCATCCCACTGAGTAGAAAACAGCCCTGCTCCCGAAATAACTTTCTTACAGTATGAAACAATTTCAGTTAATTTATGTACCTAATACAATGTTGCAACATCAATATAGCCAATTTAGAAATTGTGTTTGGTAATCATGTGCTTTTTATATAGTACTATACAATATTGGTTTTATTTAGTATGTTTTTTTGCAGTTTTGTATAGCGCCAACTCGACCCGAAGGTATCAGAGCGCTTTACATGAGCAGCAGTTGCATTTTTGTTTTTAGTCGACATGTGTTTACCAACATTTTTATTGACAGCCGTCTATAAGTACCTTCAAACAAATGAATACTGGCATTAGTAGTATTAGAATTGACACAAACAAAGGCTTCTGGATATTATCGAAGATGTTTTGAAATATTTGAAGAATAACTTCTGCTCCTCACTGCACTGGATGCGCGCGTGGCTCAGACAGCTCTGGAGAGGGCCTTTGACAGAAGGAGGAAAGGTATGTTTACATAACAGGCAGAGGCCTTAGCATCTGGAGTCTGTTTTTAGGAGCGGCCTGTGTTGCCTGAAGCACAGCTTACATTCACTTCATGCGAATCAACAGTGATTTCAGCAGAAATCTGGGCGTATTCCCAACATGTACTATAAACATAGTGAGGTGGGAGGAGCTTTAGCGAGTTTAAGGGCTACCACTGAAAACTGCAGTGATTGGAAGGTCAAGCGGTCAAATCTGATTAAGGTCGTCTGCATTCCATCCTTCTGAGGTCGGTGAATTCAGTACCATTAAAGCGTGTAAGAGTAGCACCACTGTATTAGGTAATATTAATACTTGTTATTTAAAGCATTTAGAAATGGTAGGAGTGCACTACATACAATCAACGCCTTATAACAGCAAATAGGGTTTGGCACAAAGCAACACAGGATCTCAGGGCAAATCAGTAGTGATGAACAAGAGCCAATAAGATGGTAATTCTGCATTTTAAGAGCACAGTTGCATCCAGAAGGCAATGGTGAATGAAATGTATTTATTGATTAAGTACACTGTGTGTGCAACTCCCAGCCACCCCCAAATAAACGCCATGTAACCTTCCTCAAGATGGCACAGTGGCTCAGCGACATAACCGCTTGTAGTAAACATTTTGTGGAATCTGCACATCACAATTTAAAATCCCAAAGACAGCAAATTACTTTGTCATCCATCTTTCTAAGATGGTAAATTAACTACCATTAAGTTGTTTAACCGTAACATTTCCACTAAAAGGAACACCTTTGTATGCAAAATTATTACCACATTACCAACACTATTACCCTACCACCGCCAGCATGATCACCGCTGTTACTACCACCAGTAGAGATTCTGAATATCTCCTACTTTAATCTCACATTTAAATACACAGCGTACGTAAAGTGAGCAAACCCGACGATCGTTAGAAAATATCCCTTCACACTTTCGTCATCCATCCATCCATCCATCAGCACACCGTGTAATGATTAGTAGTAGTGGACAGGTCTTTTACCCTGTGCCGCTGTAGTGAGGCCTACAGGCTCACTCATCTTTTTAAAAGTTCCGCTGCTGTATGCTTAACTCACCCTTGGTCTACATCAGGTAGTTGTGGGGTGCTGCGCTGCGCAGTAGTAGTGACTCCGTGTTGGATGTATGTGTGCCTGGGAAGGGTACAGTACAAGGATGGAGCATGTCTGTGCGGTGTTGGTGTGGTTAGTACATGTACTAAGTGTATGTCCCTCAAACCCACGCTCTCCTCCTCTTCTTCGGGTGTGTTCTGTGTACACGGGTTCTCCCTCTTTATGCGTCTGTGGCCTGCTCTCCCCTTCTTTCTCTCTCTCTCACACACTCTTTTCGCTCCTCTGTCTCGAGTTCATTCACCACTTCCTGCACAAACCACCTATCCCTCTCTATCTTCCTTTGCATCTATTCTGTGCAGCTCTCACCCCTATCTATTCTCCATGCTATATAATTTCACTACACAAATATACTCCACACCACAAAATTCCACCCCACACAATTCCACAATCTAACAATTCCAATGCAACCCACAAAATTCCACTCCACACTAATCTTTCTTTTGAACCTCAAATTCAGGCCATTTCTTCTCTTTGCTCTGTTAAACTCAAGTCTTTAAAAATAATGCTGTATTTAGTGCCAGAATACACTTGAAAGGCCAATGTCCATACTGAGGTAACTTCCGGTCTCAATTATGCCAATCGCTTGTACATGGGCCTTTCGACCTATTTGATTCAATGTCTCCAGATTATTCAAAATGCAGCAGCTCAGCTGAATTTGAAAATTCCTTTTCGGCAGTCACTTACACCTTGATTGAGACAACTGCACTGGCTGCCTGTGATCAAGCGCATCCAATTCTAGGCGCTAACCTTTGCTTACAGAGCCTCTGACCGGAAAGGACCTCTGTACTTAAGAAACAGGCTTAAACCTTACCTTCAAGTCAGGACACTTAGATCCAACGATTTTAAATTGCTACAAGTCCCCAAGGTTCGTAAAGCTATAAGATGGGGCAGATCCTTTGCTTCTCTTACATCCACATCTGGAACTGTCTTCCGCATAGTTTACGTTTGGCCACTTCCGAATCCATCTTTAAAATAATCAGAAGACCTTTCTTTTTATCTAATACTTGTTGCTTGGATTCTACCACTCTGTAATTACCACACAATCTGCTTGCCACTAGTGCCAGAATGCTTCTTCAGAAGCAACTGTGCGCTCTACAAGTTGGATTGGATTGGATCTATTTAAGAGTAAAGTAAAATTTGAATGGACGTGGGCGCGGCAAAGATGGCGGAGCGGTGAGACGCTCCTCACCATCGCTCCCGCGGGCCAACTGAGTTCGGAGATTTTACTGAGCCCATCCAGCATCATGCAGTGCCATGCTTGAACCAGGGAGGCAGGGATCTGCTGAGCTGTTCTTCTGCTGCCGAGCTGAGAGAAATGAGATGAGTGCAAGGCCACAGTGGCGTGTGAGGCCTATGGAGAAGAGTTGGTGCTGGTAGGGCCACAGAGGCGAGGGAATGTGCAGCACGCCCTTGAAGCAGCAAATAACGCTGGGTTGGCTCCGCCTCACATGGAGGCCAACCGGTGACTGCCCTGAAGACCACCGGATTCCAGGTATCCAGGGGGGGCTAGCCCAAATAAGTGGTGGGCCGGTGCAGCTGCCGGAGGTGATGGGGCAGTACCTGGGCTGTCAGTCTGAGCACCGCAGGGCGGTACTCCCCTCCCTTCACGACTGTGGTGCTGCCTGTCTGCCTCTGACCCCCCTCTCCCTGGAAGCTAGTCCATGAGAAGAACTCCGAGACCTGAAACATCTGCCCCACCCTCTTGGACAATGCGAGGGCAGACGACATAAAACACAGAGTGGTTGAGAGGCTACAGACATATTGAGAGGCCGATGCTCTGCACAAATGGGAACGCCAGAGCTTTTGAAGAGCCAAATATTCAAATACACTTACACAAACAATGCCCAGTTTCTCACACCACCCATGGGGATAGTGCATCCTGCCTCTGTGCTGGAAGAACTGGTCGCAGTGGTGTAGGGCTCCAATTTGATGGAGAGAATTATTTGAGGCCTGGCACCTACTGTCGCATCAGGGAGCCTGGTACCAACTAGGGAGGGAACCTGGGGGTCAAACCATGCTTAACGAGTGCAGAGTGGAGACACAGATGCCATTGTGGGGGGCTTTTCCATGCCCTCCCAAGTAGAAAATGACACCTCAGGACGCCATTCTAGAATACTTAGACAGCTCCCGTCCACGGCAGATACAAGGCAAAGTGACACTCCTAGCCTTAAATTGACACTCACAAAGGCCGACTTGTTAGACAGCCTTCGTACTTTCAAACAGGAGCTCTGTGTTGAACTTCGGCAGGACCTCACGAAAAGCCTTGAGGAGCTACGCCCAGGCCTTGGCACCAAAATAGCAGACTTCAGCACAGATGTAAACTCAGTGGGCCAAGAACTAGTGGAGACAGAAATCTGCCTGGAGATGGCTATGTCTGCGTATGCCGTGGCTGCTGAGAAGCACGCTGCAATGGAAGACCAACTCAAGAATGTGGTTGAGAAACTTGAAGACCTGGAAAAACCGATCAAGGCGAGAAAACCTCTGCATCAGTGGACTCAGCGAAGAGGTTCTAGACACCGAGCGGGAACCCTTCATGGTGGGACTGCTTTCCTCGCTATTAGCAGACAACCACCCAAGATAACAGCAGTCAGAATATATCGCGTAGGCCCCAGGAAACCCTCTCAAAAGCAATGCCCTAGAGACGTGTTGATTAGGTTCCACTACTTCACGGAAAAGGCCCTTCAAAATGCGAGAACGGCGGCAGAAGTAAGCTTCCAAAACTACTCTTGTACAATCTTCCAAGATGCATCCCAACTAACTTTACAGAGATGCGCGCTCCTTCGGTTCATTACTTTGAAACTACAGGAAGACAGGATATAGTATAGGTGGGCTTATCCTTTTGGCCTCTCCTTTGAGCCAGGAAACAAGTTCCATACCGTCTCAGACATGCAGAGAGCTGCCACATTGCTGGGCATCACAGTTCATGCACCATCTGACACGTGTATGAGAGAGGCCAAACCAGGACCATCTTGTGGCCCACGAGAAGAGCACCATAGGGAGCGACCATAAGTAAAGCCCCTCCAATCCATAAATGAACACAGCTCCGGACAAAATTGACTTGGAGGTGTGGGGTTGCAAGCCTTTAGGGACGCGGAGCCGGCGAAGAAGGGCTGATGGACACAGCCATGTTGCGTCATAGGGGATCAAGAACAGCTCCAGGGTTACTAATCCCAGACTATGTCAGAAACAAGGTAAAACGCAGGTCTCCACCCCAAGTGCATCAGTGAGTTTATATAACTACAGGCCCCACAAGGACCCGGCTTGTGATTATGTCACAGCCAGGGATAAAATCCAAACTGGATTGACAATGAGGGCCTTCTTTTCATGTTACGCTACATACGAGGAGACAGCGGGTATGAACCAGAGGAACACGGCATCCAAAGGGAATCACCCCACTGTTTAGTAAAGAACAATGACGGGGGTCCTGAGGAAAAGACTGGCCTCCCTGGGCTGAAGAGGGGTGGTGTTAGAAATGGGATTTCTGGTTGGCTAGGGCATGCGCCTAAGCCAGGCATAAACCACCACTCTAGTCAGGGCAAGGGAGTAACACACTGAAGATAACCCCTGATCACCACCTTGGTAGCTTGGCAGAGCAGTCAGGCTTATCCCAGAGGCAATGTGTAAAGCGTTTGCGCAACACACTCACACAGCAGCAACACTAGGCACACCACAAAAGAAACTCCACACCTGGTTATATAAAAATAGCCTTTGTATTATCATAAAAACACATTAGAACATATCACATATATACACTGTGCCACCTGGCACTTGTCATGACTTTACAGGGATTTGCATAAATCATTAGGCCAATCGGGCCACTGTCATAATCATCACATCACCAGTAACTACTGGCAGGATTGCACAGCACACAGCATGTGGCATGAACAACATAACAGGACTCAGCATAGCATATTATGCAGAACATCAGCAGTGCAATGCACCACACAGTATAGTCACATCAACTAGACAATAACCATGTCTGCGTGTCCCACATAGAGGCTATTGGAAGCGGTAGGCCCAACCACCGGGGGCCTCCCTCAAGGTCTCACCCCGGTCTAACCTCACCAAGAATGCCTCAAGAGGCAACCGCCCGCGATCGTGCGGCGCGGCTGCTGAACCAAAAGCAGCGTTCCCCTCAAGCCCATGTGGGGATATGGCGCTGCCAAAAGAAACTGTTCCTCCCAGTCGGACCAGCCCACCTAAATCGTTCTGGCGCACTCGTGCTCATCGGCGCGCCGGGGCAGCCGGCTCGTACCTGAACCAGCTCTGCAGTCGCCTCCTTACTGCGATGCACAGCCCTCCCGTGGCTGGTGCATGAACACGGCTGCCGCAGTAGGTCAAAAAAGGGGGAACGACGGCCAGCACCACACGGAGCGGAGTCTCCGTCGACTGCGCTCTCTACGGACCTCTGGCGGCCCCCAGCTGATGGGAGGCTGAGGGGCTCGGCTTCCTCCTTCTCGTCTTCTCCCGGCAGTGGGCTCCGTCCACAACCAGGCTCGGCCTCTGCCTGGCGTCCGGTTTCCTGTTCACTGCTGGTGACCCGCCTCTCCCTCTACCAGGTGGGGGAGGCGGGAAGTTGCAGAATGGAGCACGCAAGGCTCCGGCTCAAGCTCGCCACCGGCCTGCCCACAACAGCCTCAGAAAACACGCGGGGCTCTCCTTCTCCTTACGGGAGCCCCGCCCACAGTCAGGCGTCCTCTGCCTGATTTCCGGTGGCTTCCTGGCCACAGCGCTCGTTACGAGCAAAGTTGGAGCCCCCTTCTTGGGCTCTGGGAATATAATTAAAAAGCGCCCATCACGCACTTCTGGTGTGCGGCACAGCGCTGAGGGGCACAGCAGAGACAAAGTGCTCTTCACGCTCCAGGGTGGTGTATCAAGCACAGCCCTCACCACGCTCTGGATTTCAAGTCACACAGGGCAGAGCTGGGCCCAGGCAGCCCAGCTCACAGGGCCCTCCAGCAGAGGGGAAGTCCTTTGTGGCTGTTCCTCCTGGCGCCCAGCAGTCCTCCAGTAAGCACCAGTTCAGTGAGTTCAACAGACATGAGGTCACAGCCCCAATATTTATACTAATAAGTGTCTTTGTTCTTCCCCCTGGCACAGGGCTCTGTGCCCAGTCCAAACCAGTTCTGGGGGGCACTTACACACCTCTTTTCACGTCACACCCACCTCTATTGTTAGTGTAGGCCCTGGCACCAGACACACCACAGGGGGGCGGAACCATCATTGTGGAAGGCAGGCACAGCCCTATTCAGGTTCAGGTGCTACTCCTCCCACTACACCAAATGCAGATCAGGCCTATTCAGCCTAGTGCTGACTCACCCAGACCCTCTGGAGCCACTGCACCTCCCCAGCCCCTGTCACTCCAAGGCCAGACAGTCAATACACAACAGGCAGGCACAAAGACACATAGCACACAGAAATGCCCACTTCTAAACGTGGCATTTCTAAAACAGTGATAATAAATCTGCGAACACCATTAAGCAGCATTTATCACCACAGTTTCCAAACATAACAAACTTGATCACGCTACCCCTCTCAGATCAGGAATTACCACTGAAGCACATATCAGGGAATCCCCAATGCATTCCTATGAGAGGGCAGCCTCACAGCAGTGAGAAACCAAATAGGCTGTTTGTCACTACCAGGACATGCCACACAGATAAGGCACATGTCCTACCTTTTACCTACACCGCACCCTGCCCATAGGGCTAGCTAGGGCCTACCTTAGGGGTGACTGATATGTAGTAAAAGGCGAGTCACGGACGTGGCAACCACTTTATGTGCCACGTCACAGCGGCAGTAAACTGCGCGCGCAGGCCCTGCAATGGCAGAGGCCTAAGGCAGGTTTGAAAGGCCACTTTGGTGGGTGGCGCAAGCAGCGCTGCAAGCCCACCAGCAGCATTTAATTTACTGGCCCTGGGTATATGAGATACCACTTTACAAGGGACTGATAGGTAAATTAAATACGCCAAACAGGTGTAGACCAATCTTACCAAGTTTACAATAGAGAGCACATGCACTTTAACACTGAACAGCAGTGATAAAGTGCCCAGAGTCCTAAAACCACCAACGACAGGTCAGAAAAAATACCAGAGGAAGGCAAAAAGTTCTGGGATGACCCTGCAAAAAGGGCCAAGTCCAACAGTTGGTGACAATTATCAACCCAACTGAAGTCGCACCTGTAGGATCGACAAGGAGATAACATAAGCACTGTTATTTATGGCTGAGTGGGAGGGAGACCCATAGTACTTTCCTGGCAGGCTGGCTGGCTCTACTGGAGCAGACTCGGCCGCCTCTGAGGGGGATCGGTCAGGCTGAGGAGACGGGCCTCCTGCCCCCGTGCTTGAAGACACAGGGGGCATATGAAACCCTCCCCTATCCAATTGTGCAATCAACCCAACACTCCGTTGGGCTTTATGATTTCTTGTTGTTGTTGTTTAATTATTGTTCACTGTTTTGTTTCAGAATGTTTTGGGGAAATTGGGGACTGAAAAGGGGGGAAGACCGTTCCATTCACCTTACCAATTCTTTCTGCTGGTTCTTGTGCCGACCCGCACTTGCATGCGTTTCACAAAAATATAGCTATGATTCAACTCGTCTCACTTAACACACAGGGCCTTAATTCTCTGCAAAAACACGGGGCGGACTGGCGAGCACTCCGGGAGTCCAACCCAGATAATGTCAGTTTACAAAAGACCCATCTCCTCCGCAGGGACCTGGGGAAAATGAAACGCACCCTCTTACACGGTTCGTACGAATGTAGTAGGACTGTGGATTGGATCAACAAAACTTCATAATATAGGGACTGAGTCTTCTTAAATCATCAATACATTTTGGACTGGTTTTCTCACAGTACCGCATCTACACTCCTAAACCTCCAGAGTTATAGATGCTGTCGGCAACCTAGCAGATGACCAACCTTATTCCCAACGAATTTGTGGAAACAGATTTAACCCTTTCGTTTGTCACTTTTGCCATGCCCAAGGTTTTATAAAGAGAAGAGACAATACATTTCCAAATGTTTATTGAACAGATCTAATCCCTGTATATAAAACATGAACTGCGATTATTAGACAGATGAGACACATCATTGTTATCAGCATTATTAGAATGGTGACAAATATGAATAATTTGACCATGTTGATAATTCCTAATATTACTCCTATCATTAATACCCGAACACTAGCGAGAGCATGGTGGGAGTGACCTTCTGCCAGACTCCGTTGGAATGATCTAGCCCCTTACTTTGTTGAAGCCGGCCTCAGTGCATTAACAAATGCACTCCCTCTTAGTGTGCAAGCTTGCACACCTCTGCCAGTGCAGCTATCTGCCTTCTTAGAATGTGTGTCGGGCCTGCAGAGCTGCATCTCATTCGCAGCTCTCCCCAGCATCCATGATAACTCCGGTGTGAAATGCCTCTCGCCTGAATTCAAACTAGGCGCTGTTAAAATAATACAGCACTAGCCTTATCTCATTCTGCATGAGACGCAGAAAAACAGCTTTACTTAGTCTGGAGAAAAGTTGTCTACTATGAGCACAAAACAAAGCAAGAACGTTGTGTTCTAGTATGTGTCCCTGAAACCAACAGTGCAGACTACAGAACAACAATCTCTAACTATAATAAATGCGTACATGGCATTTTGTCGTGTTAATGAAAAACATGTTCAAACCACCATCTTGGAAAGATGCCAAATTTTAAAAGGAAAGCTAAAATGGAGACAAAATGTAATCCCTATAACAACCCAATACCCAACCAGCTACCACACCTCGGCCAATATATAACAGAGAGGAGTGGCAATTTATTTAAGGCGTAATCTCCCAGTTTCAATCACGCATTCCTATGTGGACAAAGAGGGCAGATATCTCATTCTCGTGGGGACCCTTCACTGTGGCTACAGTCTATGCTCCAAATGTCGCTCAGGACACATTCTTGGTCGACTTCTTGGGGATGTTAGCAGAAATGGCCATGGGGGATATCATTTTGTCCGGAGATCTGAATATGGTTTGGAACCCACATATAGACAGTGAGGGGGACACCTATGCCGATGCCTTCTCCAGGAAGCTAAGAAAATCTATAGAGGATTTAGGCCTGCGGGATGCCTGGCAGGAGCTCCACCCAGTAACCAAGGCCTACACTTTCTACTGTCACGCATATCGTACCCGATTATATCTGAATGAGCAATTCCCCTTATGGGACACACCCAAATTGCTGAAATCAGTCCCATATTGGTCTCTGACCACGCCTCGGTTGGGGTCCGACTAGACATGGGGATTAGGAGACAACAGAGAGACTGGAGGTTGCACCCTTCCATACTTCGGGACCTAGTCACTAAAAGTGAGATAGGGCATCAAATAGAGGTGTATTTTTAACACAACGAGGTTGGGGAGGTGTGTATCCCAGAAGTATGGGATGCGATTAAAGCAGTTATTCTGGGACACTTCATAGCAGTAGCTGCCGAACTGACACAGCTACGTAAGTTTGAGATACAGAAACACAAGGATTAGATTCGAGAGCTCGAATTGGAGCCATAGCAATACTCCTTCCATCGCATTACGCGAGCACTTACAACCACCAGAGGTCAACTGCGAATGCACACCAATAAAACAGAGCTCTCCCTTCTCCACATTAAAAAGCGAGCTTATATAGGGATTGTTGGAAACGGGGTTACCGAGTCCGGCACGGTAGCATGGCGCGAGGCGGGAAAGCACCCGAAGGCAATGTGTAAGGCAGTTGTGCAGCACACACTCACTTGGACTCAGTAATGCGGACGCAATAACGTGACACCACACCAGGCATGTATATTAAAAACAAGTTCTTTTATATAAATCAATGCAGCATCAGATGAGGCAGATTAATTCAGGGCAACATTTCAACTCCTTGAAGTACTTAATTAGTGCGTCATTTCACGAAAGCACCATAGCTCATCAACATTGTAGGCCACTAAAAGGCCGCAGGAATCATCTCCTAAACGTAGCACCAATAATGATTACAGGGTGCAGGAATAAAACATGGGCCTAAAACATGCAGTTCACCTCATGAATATTCAATCACTTGTAAATAGGCATTTTACGTTACACTTCAAACAGGGCCTGCGTTAATCTAGGCGCACCCACATTCAGTACAGTGGGCGTCGCAAACCGGTACACCTGCAACATAAAACACTTCAACTCTTGGCGGTGTACACTTCAGCTCCATTCAGTTAAGCACCCTTATCCTAGGCAAAGACATTTCAATAATGGGGACCTGCATCAGGCCTAGACAGTAATTAAAGCAGGCATAACCATGAGACTGATGAGCAACGTAGGGAACCCCTCAACATGTCCTTTATTCTGGGGCCTTCCTGTAAGCGAGGGCTCCTGTGCCTCTCAGGGGTTAATTTGGGCCAGGCCCCCTCCTCTCCGGGGCCTCGCCTCGGGGGTATAAGGCTGGATGACTTCCCCCTAATTATTAATCGGGTAATGGTGGCCCCCGGCCCCCAGGGGCGTTTCTGTGGGCCCTAGGGGCCTCCTGGGCTCACCTGTGGTGGTGGTCGTTGGTCGCTCGACGCGACTGTCTGTCTCCCGGGCCGGCCCGTGTTCTGCAGGGCAGGGCCCGGTCGGGTTCCTCGGCCTTCCGGCCGGAATTGCGGATCGTTGCGGGGGCCGGTATCACTCTCCTCCGGCCCCCGGGATCAGATGGGGAGATTGCGGGAAGGGGAGCGGGAGCCGGCAGTCCTCTCCGGCCGGCTTCCCGTCTCCCTCTGCTGCCCGGAGCTCTTCTCCGGCCTCCGTCGGCGCTGGGGGCGTGGCGGGAGCCGGTGCCCAATCGTTGCGCGGCCTTTCCGGGGCGCGGCCGGTGACGCGGTCGGCGTCCCCGGTCTCCTGGCAACGGCGTTGGCGGGGCCTGGAGGCCTCGTTCGTCCCGCTAGGCCGCAGGTTCTTCACGCGGCACCCTGGGCTGCGGCGGTGATCGTTTGGGCCGCGACTCGCCGGTGGGGCTCCCGGGCCCGGCGGTGACCTTTGGGGTGATTTTGGAGGCTTCGGTGAGGGCGCGGACGGCGCGCCTCACCACCACGAACTCGGAGGGGCCTCCTCGCCTCCGCAATTCTCCTCACGCGGCGGCGGCCGCGACGGCAGGTCCCAGTCACGAGGTCAGTGACTTGGGGGCAATTTCTCCTTCGTGGAGGGATAGCGCGGGCGCGCTGGCAGCCTGTGGGCAGGGCTGACTAGAAAGGGTTCTTGGGGACAGCCCAGCAGCAGGCAGGAGTAGATAGGGGGTGAAGGTCTAGCGCTTCAGGGCACGGCGCTTTACCTGGTGATCCCCAGTTTGGCAGTTCAGGCTTCTGGCCTTGCTGGTCGGTCAGGCCTCACAAATTAAGGTTTCTTGCGGCTGTTCTTGGTTGGTTGCTTTTTATGAGTTTCTTCTTATGAGGGGGGGGTGAATGAGTTGGTGGTTCTGGGAGTGCTGGATGATACTTCCCAGCACGCTGAAGGTGGTTCCCTGGGTCCCCTCACGCTGTGCAAGGTCAGTGGGTGGTGGGCGTTCCTCAGCTAACTTACTACAGCAGTGCCTAAGCCTTGTCAGCAGCAGTAGTGTAGGTCTCCCCCTAGGCCCTACAGCCTGTACTCCGGCAGAGGTTCTCCCAGGATCAGTGGTGCCCCAACTGACTAAAAGATTTCCCTCCAAGCCTCTTATACCCCTAGGTCAGGTGACCCTCCTAAAGGCGGCAAAACATAACTCCTCCCACAGCCCGGAAGGTTCTGGAACCTTCCACCATGTCTGGCTATGTGGCCCAGAGGCGGGGACGGAATGGATACTGTATCCCTATGTCCCAGCCTGACCCTGGCTACTAGTGTGTATGTGTGCAAGGCCCCTCTGCAGTAGCAGGGGCCTGTGGCAGCCATCTTGAGTGAGAGAGCACCTGCACCTCAGCACTGGTTAGCAGTGGTAAGGCGCCCGGAGACCTAGGTCCAGTAAAAATACGGTGGCAAAAATGAGGCGCAAAAGGGAAAAAAAACAGGGCAAGACCACCCTAGGGCTGACAGGTCTAACAGGGATGGAAAAGCAGGTACTGCCCTGGCTTGCTTCCTGAGAGGCAAATGGGAAAAACAATATGTGAAATTGTAGCTCCTTCTGGAGACCAGTTTTTCTATTACAAAAGAAAAGTCAATTAATTTCACACCTTTCATTAAAACCTTTCCTGGGGAACTTTCCCAGCCCCATAAGGAGCCGAGAGGCCTTTTTGGAACCTATCACACTGGTTAAACTAACAGATGCTCAAGGAGCCCTATCCTCCATGAGAAGGGCACCCAGCTATTAAGGCCCTAAAGACAACAAGAACCTGGGGCCTGGCGGCCTCACTGCCCAATTCTATAAAATATACTCACCCCAACTGATCCCGAAACTTACCGACCCATTCAACCACTGCGCCACTACAGGAATGGTCACCCAAACAATGGGAGAGGCAGTGCTGACGGTCAGCCCCAAATCTCACAAGGATGTTCTGCAATGTGCCTCCTACTGACCTATAGCATTGCTGAACATTGACCGTAAACTGTACACAAAATTTCTTGCAACCCAGCTCAATACAGTGCTATCCACCCTACTACACCTGAACCAGAGCGGTTTTGTTCAGTGTTGAGAGACCCATTACAATATCAGAACAGCAATCTACCCGACAGAGAAGGCCTCGCTTAAAAATGTACCGCCAATTTTGTTATCCCTGGACGCGGAGAAGGACTTTGATAGGGCGTATTTGTCCTTTCTGCGTCTCACATTTCAGAAAATGGGCCTGGGTCATAGGTTCTTAAGGAGGCTTTTTTCCAACTACGCCAACCCTGTCGCCAGAGTCGCCCTAAATGGTTATCTTTCAAGACAATTTAAACTAACCAGAGGCACAAGACAGGGATGCCCCCGTTTCACCGCTCCCGTTTGCTCTATTTATTTAACCCCTAGCCTGTCTAATCAGGCAGACCACTGCAGTCACGGGTATTAAATTCGTCCCGAAGGAGTTTAAAATCTCTCTCTATGCGGATGATGTGTTCTTGACACTGGGTACGCCGAATACCTCAATTCCAGCGGTGGCAAACCTCCTAGAAGTCTTTGAGAGAATATCCAGGTACAAGATAAATGACAATAAATCGGATAATCTCAATTTGACCCTCACTACGGAGGTGGCGGTGGGGCTTTCAATTCCGGTGGACGAAAACTTAGATCCAGTACCTTGAAGTCCACCTCACAAGGCATTGGGGCTCTCTTCGTTTTCCAATTACCCCTGTGCCCACAGGTATTGTTAGGGAACTCCACACCTGGAGCAAACTGATGCTCTCATGGTTCGGTCACATTAGTTCGATCAAAATGAACGTGCTCCCACAACTAGCATACCTCTTTCAAGCCATCCCAATTCGGCTGGATCCCATGTACCTGAAACATATCCAACAAAAATGAATGGCGTTCATATGGATGGGATAAGCTCCTAGAGTCCAGATGACTCTCATGACTCAGCCTAGGGCGACGGGCAGCATGGGAGTTCCTAGCTTTCCACATTACTATGCAGCTGCACAACAAAGGCCGGTGACGGACTGGTCCACTATGCTATCTGGGAAAAATTGGTGGCCGATGGACCATGCCATAGTCCGCCGACCCCTATAGGACATGGTGTGGCTGGAGCAACAAAATAGGCCACTCATCCAAAAAATGTTTTAGATATAGGTCACAGAGGATATCTGGGTGTTGTGAAAACAAAAAGAAGTGTCAAGCAATAGTCCTGATGGCCAGGAGTTGACAGCAAAGTGGAGAAGCTAGTGAGAAATTGTGTAATGTGGCAAGTCACAAGTGACATGCAGACCTCCACTTTGTCCCATCAAACGTCCAAGAATGCCTTAGGAGAAGGTAGAGATTGACCTGATGGTGCCTGTGTGGAATGAAGTGAAAGTACCAAGTAATTTGTTGTTATGACTGATGCTTTTCTAAGTGGTTGGAGGTTGAAACTGTGGAGAGTGTTGATGCTAATGAAGTGGTAAAGTTTATGGACAGAGTTTTCTTGAGAGAAGGTTTACCCTCATCCTCCTAGACCTCTCGGCCGCCTTCGACACCATCTGCCACCACACCCTACGCACACGCCTCCACAACGCAGGGACCCGCGACAAAGCCCTGGACTGGATCACCTCCTTCCTCACCGACAGAACCCAGAGAGTCCGCCTCCCTCCATTCCGGTCCGAAGCCACCAAGATCACCTGCGGCGTACCCCAAGGATCATCCCTCAGCCCGACCCTTTTCAACATCTATATGGCACCGCTCACCAACATCGTCCGATCGCACGACCTCAACATCATCTCATACGCCAACGACACCCAGCTGATCCTCTCCCTCACCAAGGACCCCGCCACCGCCAAAACCAACTTCCACGAAGGAATGAAGGCCGTCGCCGAATGGATGAAGAACAGTCACCTGAAACTGAACTCGGACAAGACGGAGGTCCTCATCCTCGGCCCCACCCCCTCCGCCTGGGACGACTCCTGGTGGCCAGCCTCGCTGGGTGCTGCACCGACACCCACCGACCACGCACGCAACCTGGGGTTCATCCTGGACTCATCACTGTCAATGACCCAGCAAGTCAACGCCGTCTCCTCCTCCTGCTTCAACACCCTCCGCATGCTTCGCAAGATCTACAGATGGATCCCCACCGGAACCAGAAGGATGGTCACCCAGGCCCTCGTCACCAGCAGGATGGACTACGGCAACGCCCTCTACGCGGGAACCACAGCCAAACTCCAGAAAAGACTTCAAAGCATACAGAACGCCTCCGCACGCCTCGTCCTCGACATCCCCCACCACAGCCACATCACAGCCCACCTGAGAGACCTGCACTGGCTCCCCGTCAACAAGAGGATCACCTTCAAGCTCCTCACCCACGCTCACAAATCACTCCACGACGCCGGACCTACATACCTCAACAAACGACTCACCTTCTACACTCCCAACCGCCAGCTTCGTTCCGCTGACCTCGCCCTCGCCACCGTTCCACGCATACACCGAGCGACCACTGGCGGGAGATCCTTCTCCCACCTCGCCGCCAAGACATGGAACACCCTCCCCATCCACCTGCGACAGACCCAGGACCTGCTGACCTTCAGGAGACTTCTCAAGACCTGGCTGTTCGAGCAGTAGCAGCTCCCCCCCCCCCAGCGCCTTGAGACCCTCACGGGTGAGTAGTGCGCTCTACAAATGCTTGATTGATTGATTATAGGTTCTGGTGCGCAATAATGGGTCTCAATTTATTCTGGAATGGCGCAACGTGGTCTTAAGAGGAATGGTGTTACATATAAGGCTACTTGCAATTATCATCCTGAAGGAAATGTAAATGTGGAGGCATCAAAAAAAGTTATGATATAAAGTATACATGGGAAAAAGAAACAAGTTGTAACGAGAACATGAAGTATGCAAGATGGTATGGACCTATAGAATTACACCAAGTGATATCATGGGGTTTAGACCTCTTGTGCTCATGAAGGGTAGAACTCCTCTCACTAAGTATCATTGAGGTTGGTTACTGAAGACAAGTGGGGTGGTCCCCTGAGGAGGTAAGATGGAATACAGAAAAATGTCAGATTGTTTGTTAGACAACACACAGTGTTAAACATGGTGTGAAGGAGGATGACGCCAGAATGGGTTAGAGTCAAAAGGAGTGGTATCGTGAAGTAGGGTGAATGTAGATTTTCAGAACCTTTGGAAGTGGGAGAATTACACTGTACATCAGTTATTGAGTGATGGGGACTATAAAATTTTAATGAAAGTCTGGGCGAACCGCCTTACCCCAGCTGCACAAAATGTGATCCAAAAGGACCAGACAGGGTTTGTGGCTGGGAGGTTAATGTCATCTAATACTGGTTTCTTAGTCCAAGCACTTGACTTTTTTAATACTGAACAAATACCGGCACTTATAATGATGGTCGACGCAGAGAAAGCGTTCGATCTGGTGAACTGGGACACTCTTTTTTATGGTCTTGGAAGGGTTGGGATTCCTCCCCAGATTATCAACGTGCCACAGAATATATATCGAGGGGCACAGGCTCAGGTCTTTATTAACTCTAACCTGGCCGGGACGGTGGATATAAATCGGGGAACCAGGCGAGGCTGTCCCTTATCCCCCGTGCTGTTTACCTTTTTTATTTAACCTCTGGCTATTAGGATCCGAAATAACTTCGAGATTAAAACACCAATACCAGGAATGCCGAAATTAAAACTATTTGTGGACGACATCATCTTATACCTTAGACCTGAAAGGCAGAATTTCGAAACGACACTGATAGAATTTGAGCAGTTTGAACTAATTGGAGGGTATAAAATCAATCACAATAAGACTGAAATTTTATTGTTTAATACTTCTAGTGACTTTCTCCCAGATAATCTCAAACGGCAAGCCCTTTCTCCTGACTGGATTCGATATTTGGGGATATACGTTACCAATCAGTATGCAGAAATTTATAAATTGAATTATGAGGTCATGTTGAAAAAAATTTAAAATCTACTTGATAAATGGTCACTTCTTCCTCTCACTTTGATTGGTCGTGTAGCCCTTATAAAAATTTTGATTTTACCTTTACTGTTTTTTCTTTTTACATGTTCCTATAAAAATAAATATGGCGTATTTTAGAGAGCTGGAAACAACTTTGACAGTTTATCTGGAACAAGAAGGCTTTGAGGGTAAAATTCCCTGTACTTCAACTTGATATCAATCGGGGGGGCTCGCACTTCCCCAAGCTTGCACGTACTATGAAGCATCCTTTTTAGACAGAATAGTGCATTTTATTGACTGCAAGGGGTTTTTGGATAGTTATTTTCTCAATAAGATGGTTCAGGAAGCCGGGTCCCAGATCCCGGTCTTCATAAAAACAGCAACATTTCCAAAAAAACTATATACAAGTCATTGCAGGAGTATCGCATCAGACTTCAGGCATTCTACTCCTTGAAGGCTCATTCCGCAGGGTATGAGTACTTGACACTTACAGAATGTAAAAGTTTGGGCCTCCAAATCCAGAACAGCCATCTAAGGTTTTGGAAAGCCAACGGTTTTAAAGAGCTGGGTCATTTTATAGTTGGTGGGAGATGTATTAATTGGCAAGAGGTCCAAGCTAGGTGTGGAGACCGGTGCAAGCTTTCTTTTTTTGGGTATCTTCAGATTATACATCTGTTAAACAAGTATTGTTCTCCATTGAGCACAGGTCACACACCGGTTATGGCTGCTCTTTTTAGAACAAAGCTAAGAGGGGTGGGAAATTGGTATCGTCTTCGACGGACCCAAGGAGAGTCCCTTGTGGTTAACAATTTTCTAGAGAGGGTCACTCAGGAAACGCATTGTACTTTCTCAGACCTTGAGTGGCAAGCCATCTCAAAACTTGGTAGCAAGGCTTTAAGAGCGGCAAATTTTAAAAGAATGTCATTTATATCACACTGGATGGCATTTTATACCCCTAAAGCGCTTCATAAGATGCATCCAGAAATTGAGAATAGAAGCTTTCACTGTCAGCTAGCGGGCGAGGGAGGCTGGCTTCATACATTTTTTACCTGCCCGATGCTAGGACAGTTCTGGGAGAGAGTCTTTGCCGCTCTTAGCCTTGGCTTACAGAGAAGATTGGAACCAGAGGCGGCAATAGCACTTTTCGGCTCAGTTAGCCAGAGACAAAACCTGTCAATTTCTAGAGGGGAAGAAACATTCGTAGTAATTACCTCTTTAGTGGGGCGCCCCGATTCTCCAGAACTGGAGGACTACCAAAGTGCCAGCCTATCTAGAACGGCATAAAAAAATGATTCGAACAAGAAAATTCGAAGAGGCCTACGGTAAAAGGGTCAATGCCATTAAAAGATAAACTGCTGCCTGGAGATACATGGAACTGGTAGAAAGCTGGCAAGTGTAAAAGAAAAATGTAATGCTAATTTATTTCAGCATATTTGTACTCTGTTTTAGGAATTGTTCGCAGCTCGGGGTAGAATATAAACTGATGCACTTTATCAAGGTTCAGAATAATCCTATTGGGTGATAGGAACAAAAACAAATGCACTTTATAGGAGTTGAACGCACCGCACTTTATTAAATTGTATCTGATGTTGTCTGACCAATGCTTACTTCTGTATATAGAAGATGGAATATCGCACGTAGCACATTAGAGAAGGACTCAAGTGAGAATATATTAATTCTTGTAAAAGTGGATTTTAATACTTAAGATAAGGGTGTTCATTTGTGAAATTGACTTTGTGTAATAGAGTACTGGTTCAATCTATGTTTCTGCTCAATAAAAAGAAAAGTTATTGAGTGATGGTAAGGCGTGTGGCAAGATTGCCTAGCTGTAGTGATGGTGTTGAGGGTAAATATGTGAGCAGGAGTAAGTGTGAGTGGTTAGATGGGGATGTGAAAGGGAGGCTAGACGCACATCCTGTCAGTGAGAAAGCTGCTCCAGGTGTGTGGTGGGCACCAGGGTGATGTGAATGAAAGGAAAAGGAAACATGGATGTGTTATCAACTGACCAACAATGTGTTAGATTCATTTTGTGATTTCAATTCTTTTGCTATTATATCATTCATGTTGGTGTGAGTTTTCACACAAAATCTATGTTATTATTCTTGCTTAATTATCATGGCTAAGGAAGGGAACTGTGTACACAGTTTGGTTGGTGGATAAGTATGAAGTCAGGTGGACATCATTGGGTTCCAAGCTCTGGACACAAGCTGGGGATAGTCAGCCAGAGTGGCACTGTGTGCCCCCAGAGCTGCTGTAAAGATTGTTACAACTGTGTGAAGTGTAAAGCGTCACTACCAGCCACAGCGGGGAAACTATGATGACTCAGCTTCCATTCACAGCAGAGGAACTATATCAAATCGAAATATTAGGGGAGAGGGTGTAGCCTTACGGCTAGGGTCGACTTTCAAGCTGGGGTACCGGGTTCGAGGCTCGACATCCTGTGATTCTGGGCAAATCACTTAATCTCCCCGTGCCTAACAAAAATGAATGTGTCCATCTGTAACAAAACTGGTGCTATGTAAAGCGCTCTGATACCCGATTTCTCGGGTCAAGTTCGCGCTATATAAAACTCTAAAAAAAAAAATTGCAACTGAAAGCGAGCAATATGCAGTCTATTAAATTACTGAAGGAATATAGTTTGTTTTAATTCAAGGAGTAACAATTCTCAGCCTCAGTCAGAATTTGAGAAAATATTGGAAAGATTATAGCTTCGAGGACAATCGAAGCCTGGCAATGTCTCGAAGATTACAAGTTTTTTTCCTAGTTGTAAATCTGCAGCTTCCTAGAGAAACCTAGCAGAATCCAGGTACCAAGTTTAGACAGAAATGTCGAAAATTTTGATGACTTTATGCCAAGGGGATGTTTACTGGGGACAGGAATGGTTTTTCATCCGGATCACTATACCTCTTTTTTGCAGCTTTGATACAGAATCAGGCATCCAATTCTCATGTCCATGCTCCAGATGAAAACGAAATAAAATGAAAATAAAATGTATAAAGAGCTCTATTACCCGGAGGTGTCTAGGAGCTATTGGCTTGAAAAACGTTTATCTGAGAACAATGTTTGAAATTAATTCATCCACTCGGCTTCTGCCCTGCACCTCCAGAGACACAGGGCGCGTTGTGCTGGATTCAGTAGATCCATGAAGGGAGTGAGAAGAGCAAAGCTTCTGTGGCGGTGAACACGGGTTAGGGGGGAGGGGCTCGCCAGGAGTGGCAGGCAGTTTACACTGAGGAGCACGGGTTAGGGGGGTGGGGCTCGCCAGGAGTGGCAGGCAGTTTACACTGAGGAGCACGGGTTAGGGGTGGGGCTCGCCAGGAGTGGCAGGCAGTTTACACTGAGGAGCACGGGTTAGGGGGTGGGGCTCTGCCAGGAGTGGCAGGCAGTTTACACTGAGGAGCACGGGTTAGGGGGTGGGGCTCGCCAGGAGTGGCAGGCAGTTTACACTGAGGAGGTGTTTCAAATGTGATGCACTTTGAATGTGTATTTTTATGCAAATGGTCTGTGTGCCAAGTTGCAATAAAGACTTGTAGTGTAGGCGTAGGTGCTCTTCAAATAGAATAACAATGAACGTACATTTTAGAATTGTGTTTGCCCTGTTGCCTGAACACACATCTGCTGCTGAGAATAAGACAAGTACAACGTGCAGGGCATGTTGATAAATTCCATGAAATATGAATAGCATCCTGTGCAGACTATCTAAGACATCGCTTCACTCGGTTCACCCAAACTAGGAATCTAAGATCGCTACAGCCAAGCGCTTAGTGATCCCTGGAACTAAACGAGCCCACTGGGAAGGGAAAAGCTTCATTGCAGGAACAGCAAAATTGTGGAACTCGCTTCCCATCACACTAAAAGAAAGTCTGAACTTATGGTCCTTCAGGAAATCACTAAAAACCTGGCTTTTTAATAATTAACACTGTACCTTTTTCTTTTAATCCTCGTATCTCTCCCATTTCAGAAGCAGCGCCAAGACGCCCTTATGGTATTCGAGCGCTATATAAAATTAAAATCGAATCATCCCAATGTCTGGCTCTGCAAAAGTGTAAAAAGCTTCAAGTTCTTGCAGTTTGACAACTTTGCGTTGGGACTGAAAACTACAAGTTCCAGAATCCATTGCGTTACATTGAAAACTGCACTCTAGAGTAGCTGGCAATGGCGGTTCCCGACAAATCCTACATTTGGATTGGAATAGACTTGGTTTTGTGCCCTCGGGGCAAATGGAGGCCGAGGACAGGCTTATAGAGTAATGGCTTCAGGAAGAAATGACCAAGCCGGACAGGATGCAAGAAATGTCCTCTGAAAACGAAACCTGGAAGAGTCCACGTGGAAACGACAGAGGGGAGAGCTTATTTTGGACGGGATGACAGAGAGCGGCGCTGTCCCCAGGGCGCCAGTAGGGTGTGACAAGTCAGTGTCTGGCCCCAGGGGGCCAGTGGGGTATGCGAAGTCAGCGTCTCCGCTCCAGGGCGCCAGTGGGGTGTGCCAAGTCAGTGTCTGCGCCCCATGGGGCCAGTGTGGTGTACCAACTCTGTGTCTGCGCCCCAGGGCGCCAGTGGGGTGTGCCAACTCTGTGTCGGCGTCAGTGGGCGTGCCAACTCTGTGCCTGCGCCCCAGGTCGCCAGTGGGGTGTGCCTAGTCAGTGTCTGCGCCCCAGGGAGCCAGCGGGGTGTGAAAACTCTGTGTCTGTGCGCCAGGGAGCCAGTGGGGTCTGCGCCCCAGGGAGCCAGTGGGGTGTGCCAAGTCAGTGTCTGCGCCCCATGGGGCCAGTGTGGTGTATCAACTCTGTGTCTGCGCCCCAGGGAGCCAGCGGGGTGTGAAAACTCTGTGTCTGCGCCCCAGGGAGCCAGCGGGGTGTGAAAACTCTGTGTCTGCGCGCCAGGGAGCCAGTGGGGTGTGCCGCGTCAGTGTCTGCGCCCCTTGAAACTCCATCTCATAATGAACATTGCTCGTGGCGGCCGGGGCTCAGGAAACTTGATTGAATTACACATGTTGTGACTGGAGGGGAAGAAGGACTTTAATAACTCGTGTTCCAGGAATGAAAACGAGGGAAGAGGCCGCGTCCCGAGATCTCCTGGGCCGGTGTCGCACCTGCTCCTTCCAATAGCCTCCTCTGAGCGCTAGATGCCGGTCTCATCCCTCTTGGCATCCTGGTGGGGGCTTTATTTCTGCCTCCCTGGACAGGCAGGTGGTGCCAACACTGCGCATGCGCCGTCAGTGTTTGGATGCTCTGTTTATGGAGTGTTCGGTGATCATCGGTGCTCAGCGCCTCCAGTTGTGACACAGAAGGGTGCAGGCTCTGGACAGGCAGGTGGTGCAGACACTGCGCATGCGCCTGCAGTGTGTGGATGCTGTGTGTTTATGGAGTGGTCATCGGTGCACAGCTTCTCCCTGTATGGCTGCAGGGTTCAGGACTCTTCAGGGCTGTGATGGAGAAGAGACAGACCTCGCTCGATGATTTGTATCAAAGCTCCTGGACCCTTTGACGTGGAACCTCGTGCTGAGTGAGGTCAGCTATAGAACTTAGACAGAGAACTCGGGGGTTTGAAGAACCCGGGCGAGCAGATTTTATTTATTTATTTAATGCGATTTTATATAGGGCGAACATTACCCGAAGGTGTCAGAGCGCTTTACAAAAGAACCAGTTGCGTTACATAAGGACTTTGGATTACATGAGTTACATAAGAGATATAAACAGGAAAAAAATTGCAAATGTACAAGTGGAGCGAAAGGAGGGAAAAATTGCAAATGTACAAGTTGTAGAGTCGCTCAAGGAAGAGATACAAACAGATAAACTCTAAAATCACATGAGAATGGTAGTAAGTACAAAGGTCTACTACATATACCAGTGGTTGGAGTTATATATACAAGTGGAGTGAAAGGAGGGAAAAGTTGCAAATGTATAAGCTGTAAAGTCACTCAAGGAAGAGATACAAACCGATAAACTCTAAAATCACATGAGAATAGTAGTAAGTACAAAGGTCTACTACATATACTAGTGGTTAAAGATAAATATATATACAAATTGCAAATTCACTCAGGATTATATTTTGACAGCGATTATGCTTGGACAATTATATATTCCATATTTACAGAGCCGGAAATTCTTGCCATTGTTCAGCCAGGTGTTCAGGTGGTGTTGCACTCAAGGGTGTTGGTCTTAGGTGACCGAAAGTCTTTAGTCCAGAAACGCCTACGATTCAATTAAAACATGAATTTGCCCCACAGGCTAACCTCTGGTGGTCTCACGACCTCCCTAATCATGTAGAGAGGGCGCCATGGCAGAGGCAGCTTGCCGAAACCGGGACCGCGGGGTGGGGCTCCCCTGTAAGGCTGTGAGATGGCGCTTGACCGCCGCCATCTTAAGGTCAGGCGCCAGTCTAATGGGTGCTTCCAATGACCGTGGCAAGCTTAGCTTAGGGAGCCCCCCGCCCCTCCTCGCAACCGGAGCTCCACTCACCGCTGGGGGCTGTCATGCCCCTGAAGGTCCTCTCCAGCTGGTGGGGATCCCGGCTCAGAGCGTCACCCTCTGGATGAGGTGTTAAGGAATAAACACGTCGTCCTTACCTCAAATGCCGTGTTGTCTTGTCATGTTTCTACACCACACTCCCTATAAAATTCGGAAGCTCATTGCTATAACCTGGACTCTAATATGGAGTTTGCTATGGGCTCTAATCCAGAAGGTTCGAGCACAACCGTAACATTCCATCACTGCATTATTTCACGCCTTGTAGAAAGCACCCAGGACTGAGCTGCAGATAGTGCAGAACGTGGCACTGTAGAGCTCAAAGCCCTGTATCTACCCACTGTGAGCTCTAATCCAGAAGGTTAAGGCGCAGAACATATTCAATTACTGCATTATTACACGCCTTGTAGAAAGCTCCCGGGACTGAGCTGCAGATAGTGCAGAACGTGGCACTGTAGAGCTCAAAGCCCTGTATCTACCCACTGTGAGCTCTAATCCAGAAGGTTAAGGCGCAGAACATATTCAATTACTGCATTATTACACGCCTTGTAGAAAGCTCCCAGGACCGAGCTGCAGATAGTGCAGAGCGTGGCACTGTAGAGCTCAAAGCCCTGTATCTACCCACTGTGAGCTCTAATCCAGAAGGTTAAGGCGCAGAACATATCATTCAATTACTGCATTATTACACGCCTTGTAGAAAGCTCCCGGGACTGAGCTGCCGATAGTGCAGAACGTGGCACTGTAGAGCTCAAAGCCCTGTATCTACCCACTGTGAGCTCTAATCCAGAAGGTTAAGGCGCAGAACATATCATTCAATTACTGCATTATTACACGCCTTGTAGAAAGCTCCCGGGACTGAGCTGCCGATAGTGCAGAACGTGGCACTGTAGAGCTCAAAGCCCTGTATCTACCCACTGTGAGCTCTAATCCAGAAGGTTAAGGCGCAGAACATATCATTCAATTACTGCATTATTACATGACTTGTATGAAGCCTCCCAGGACTGTGCAGAACTTCGTACTGTAGTACTTAAAGCCCCGTAGCTAGTCACTATGGGTCTAATCCAGAAGGTTGGGGTGCTGAACATGTCATTCTAACACTGCATTATTACACGCTTTGTAGAAAGCTCCCTGGACTATGCTTCAGAAGCTGCAGATAGTGCAGAACCTGGCACTGTAGAACTCAGATCCCTGTATCTAGCCATTATGCCTGGACTCTGTTTCGGACCCTACTCCAGAAGCAGTGACAGTGCAGAACGGGGCACTGTGGAAGTAAAAGCCCCTATCTAGCCTCCATGGGCTCTACTCCAGAAGCAGTGACAGTGCAGAAAGCGGCGCCGTGGTAGTAAAAGCCCACTATCTAGTCTCCATGGGCTCTACTCCAGAAGCAGTAGACATTGCAGAACGCGGCGCCGTGGCAGAAAAGCCCACTATCTAGTCTCCATGGGCTCTACTCCAGAAGCAGTAGACAGTGCAGAACGCGGCGCCGTGGCAGAAAAGCCCACTATCTAGTCTCCATGGGCTCTACTCCAGAAGCAGTAGACAGTGCAGAACGCGGCGCCGTGGTGGTAAAAGCCCACTATCTACTCTCTATGGGCTCTAATCCCGAAGCAGTAGCCAGTGCAGAACGCGGCACCACGGTAGTAAAAGCCCACTATCTAGCCTCCATGGGCTCTACTCCAGAAGCAGTAGACAGTGCAGAACGCGGCACCGTGGTAGTAAAGCCCACTATCTAGTCTCCATGGGCTCTAGTCCAGAAGCAGTAGACAGTGCAGAACGCGGCACCGTGGTAGTAAAAGCCCCTATCTATTCTCCATGGGCTCTAGTCCAGAAGCAGTAGACAGTGCAGAACGCGGCGCCGTGGTGGTAAAAGCCCACTATCTACTCTCTATGGGCTCTAATCCCGAAGCAGTAGACAGTGCAGAACGCGGCACTGTGGTAGTAAAAGCCCCTATCTATTCTCCATGGGCTCTGCTCCAGAAGCAGTAGACAGTGCAGAATGCGGCGCCGTGGTGGTAATAGCCCACTATCTAGTCTCCATGGGCTCTACTCCAGAAGCAGTAGACAGTGCAGAACGCGGCGCCGTGGCAGAAAAGCCCACTATCTAGTCTCCATGGGCTCTACTCCAGAAGCAGTAGACAGTGCAGAACGCGGCGCCGTGGTGGTAAAAGCCCACTATCTACTCTCTATGGGCTCTAATCCAGAAGCAGTAGACAGTGCAGAACGCGGCACCACGGTAGTAAAAGCCCACTATCTAGCCTCCATGGGCTCTACTCCAGAAGCAGTAGACAGTGCAGAACGCGGCGCCGTGGTGGTAAAAGCCCACTATCTAGTCTCCATGGGCTCTACTCCAGAAGCAGTAGACAGTGCAGAACGCGGCGCCGTGGCAGAAAAGCCCACTATCTAGTCTCCATGGGCTCTACTCCAGAAGCAGTAGACAGTGCAGAACGCGGCGCCGTGGTGGTAAAAGCCCACTATCTACTCTCTATGGGCTCTAATCCCGAAGCAGTAGCCAGTGCAGAACGCGGCACCACGGTAGTAAAAGCCCACTATCTAGCCTCCATGGGCTCTACTCCAGAAGCAGTAGACAGTGCAGAACGCGGCACCGTGGTAGTAAAGCCCACTATCTAGTCTCCATGGGCTCTAGTCCAGAAGCAGTAGACAGTGCAGAACGCGGCACCGTGGTAGTAAAAGCCCCTATCTATTCTCCATGGGCTCTAGTCCAGAAGCAGTAGACAGTGCAGAACGCGGCGCCGTGGTGGTAAAAGCCCACTATCTACTCTCTATGGGCTCTAATCCCGAAGCAGTAGACAGTGCAGAACGCGGCACTGTGGTAGTAAAAGCCCCTATCTATTCTCCATGGGCTCTGCTCCAGAAGCAGTAGACAGTGCAGAATGCGGCGCCGTGGTGGTAATAGCCCACTATCTAGTCTCCATGGGCTCTACCCCAGAAGCAGTAGACAGTGCAGAACGCGGCACCGTGGTAGTAAAAGCCCACTATATAGTCTCCATGGGCTCTACTCCAGAAGCAGTAGACAGTGCAGAACGCGGTGCCGTGGTAGTAAAAGCCCCTATATATTCTCCATGGGCTCTACTCCAGAAGCAGTAGACAGTGCAGAACGCGGCACTGTGGTAGTAAAAGTCCACTAGCTAGTCTCCATGGGCTGTAATCCCGAAGCAGTAGATAGTGCAGAACGCGGCACCGTGGTTGTAAAAGCCCACTATCTAGTCTCCATGGGCTCTATTCCAGAAGCAGTAGACAGTGGGCTTTTACTACCACGGTGCCGCGTTCTGCACTATCTCGTCTCCATGGGCTCTACTCCAGAAGCAGTAGACATTGCAGAACGCGGCACCGTGGTAGTAAAAGCCCACTATCTAGTCTCCATGGGCTCTACTCCAGAAGCAGTAGACAGTGCAGAACGCGGCACCGTGGTAGTAAAAGCCCACTATCTAGTCTCCATGGGCTCTACTCCAGAAGCAGTAGACAGTGCAGAACGCGGCACCGTGGTAGTAAAAGCCCACTATCTAGTCTCCATGGGCTCTAATCCCGAAGCAGTAGATAGTGCAGAACGCGGCACTGTGGTAGTAAAAGCCCACTATCTCGTCTCTATGGGCTCTACTCCAGAAGCAGTAGACAGTGCAGAACGCGGCACCGTGGTAGTAAAAGCCCACTATCTCGTCTCCATGGGCTCTACTCCAGAAGCAGTAGGTATTGCAGAAGGCGGCACCGTGGTAGTAAAAGCGCACTATCTAGCCTCTAATCCCGAAGCTTAGAGCACTGAACAAGTCATCCCATCACTCTATATTTTGCACCAAGGATCTCTTGAGATACAAGCTGTAATGAGCGCAGAACGGGGCATTTTGGTAGTAAAGAACAAAGTGCTTAACTTCGGTAACACTTTTCGGTAGAGGCTATCTAGCCACAGACTCCTCACCTTTTGCATATTCCCAGGTGTCAGAATGGATACGGATACTTTTCAATAGTACCTCTGCATTCCGGAAGGTGGCACCATGCTGCTCCACACTGATTCCGTTCCGCTCTGGAAATGACGTGCGGGCCTATATAGACACCACTCCTACACGCTGACGTCAGTTGCTTTGAAGACTGTCCGTGCCCCCGATATGGATCCCCAAAAGTGAATTGGCAGATAGTGTGCGGATTCCTAGACTTGGCCTCTTATTAATGTGCAGAGTCCAAACACAGAATGGAGAGGATGGGAGGGTCCGGGAGGAATCTGCGGCTAGAGTATCTACCAGAAAGAGTGTTACCAAAGGTAAGTAACTTGCTCTTCTGATAGAGACTTCTAGACACAGATTCCTCACCTTTTGAATAGATACCTCCAAAGCAGTACCTAATGGTAGGAGGGCTGCGGATGGACTCAAACCAGAAAGTCCTGCAAGACCGAGCAGGCAAAGTGCCCTTCTCAGCGGACTTGACTGTCCAGACAATAGTGCTTTATGAACGCATGGAGGGATCCCCATGTAGCTGCCTAGCATATGTCCAGGACAGGAACTCCTCAAGCTAACGCAGTGGTAGCAGCTTTGGCCTGGTGGAATGGGCATGCAGCCCTTCGAGAGGCTTCTTCCATGCCAGTGCATAGAAGTTCTTAATGGAGAGCATGATTCAGCGTGAGGTGGGACGCTTCCGCACAGCCTTGCCTTTTTTTGCTCCGGTGAACCTCACACAGAGCTGATTGTCCATCCTGTGGTCTTTAGTGCGATCGATGTAGAAGCTGAGCGCTCTCCTGGGGTGCAAGCAATGGAGCCTCTCCTCCTTAGAGGGGTGAGGTGGAGCATAGAACGTTTTCAGGGTGATGGTTTGGCCAACGTGGAACGGAGTTACAACTTTTGGGAGGAAGGTTGCCCTAGTAAGCAGAACCAGCTTGTCGGGGAAGAAGGTGGTGTAAAGTGGATGAACACACACAGCCGGAAAGTCACTCACACGCAGTGTTGATGTGATGACAATGAGAAATACAGTTTTGATGCTGAGAAGCCGTAAGGGACAACTGTGGAGCAGCTTGAAAGGGGTACATCTGAAATAAGTAAGGATGAGGTTGATGTCCCATTGTGGCATCACAAAACAAGAAGGGAGAAACACATGTTGCAGTCCTTTCAGAAAATATATCACAACAAGTAATTTAAATATAGAGAATTGATCGGGCAACCGTAAGAGGGCTGAGAAGGCCTAGAGATAACCTTTAAATGAGCCCAGAGCAAGGCCTTGAGACAGAACAAGTAATAAGACATTGGACAGCTTGGCCTGTAAAGGGTCAATCTGGCAAGTGTCGCACCAAACCACAAATTTGTACCAACGACAGGCATATACAGTTTTTGTCAAGGGAGGCTTGGCTGTCAAGATGCCGTTAACCACCTCTTCTCTTTCCTCTTCAGCACCGTCTTTTCACTCTCTCTTGCATGTACTTCCTTGCATTTCCTTCACTTCACCATTCCACCCCACACACACACATCACAGCCACTCATTACTGCATTTACTTCAACTTTCGCCCTTTCAATATTTTGACAGCTTTGTACCTTCTTCACACTCTTTTGTGTTTCACAATTATAATTGGCACACTTAACCATTGCTCTGTGCACTCTCCAGAGAGGCCAAAGATTGGATCCGCATGTATTCCGAACCCCTTTATAACCTATTAACAGACACTGTGAGAAATTTACACTGCGTTCGGCCTGAATGAACTCCACAGCTCTCAATTGTGGCCTGCCTAAAACCTGACCTCACAGAGCAACATCGGAGAGACTGCTTTCACCCTCGCACTATACGTGAGTAATAAGTTGCATGCACAAACTACAGAAACACACCATTCTGGAAAAGGCAAATAGTCTTAGGGAATGCAAGAGTAAGTAAAACGTAAAATATAAACAGGGACATCATTGATGTTCCCAGGCTGACTGGGCACCGTCTGTGTTTGCTGGGAGTGGCTGTCACCAGTGATGGGGCACAAAGGGGGGACAGGGCAGTTATAAATGGGGCACCCCCCCACAGGATGCATCTAATCCATAACTATTTGGAAAATGCTGTGAGATCGCACAGTTCCTGTTGCGTTGCATACAATATTTATAAGAATACCATTTATTAAAGAAATATATTCTTGTGATTATATATATATATATATTCACTGAAAATTTCAAGGTTAAAGTAACGTTATAGTTAGGTGTGATAAAATCTTATTTTTTTTGTTTAAAATAAAAACCTTAGAAATTCACTGGAAAAAAACAAAGGTTAAAGTAACGTTATACTTAGCTGAATTTCTCAGTGAGAACACTAACTTTTTGAACTAAAAACAAAAAACCAAATTCAGCATAGTTAGCAGTGCTAACTATAACTTGCACCCCCACCATGCACTGCTTGTGACCTCGCATATCACATCACTCATGAAATGTTCTATGACATCATTTATGACATAACTCATGACATCTCAAATGAAATCCCCATCCCACTTAGGCGACATACTAAAGTATACAAAAAGCGATGGATGGAATGCTTGAATTAATCTCAACCCCTGGTAACAAGTGTGAATCTGGTTCTGGTTTGCTGGTGTTCTGGTTCAGGGAGGACCAGACCTGGCAGTTCGGGCTGGACTGTTCCCATTGGAGCAGGGTCAAGACTGATTTGCATATAGCTGGGTCCAAACTGAGGTGGCATAGTGAGCAAAAGAACGAAGGATTAGGATGCGACCCGAGTGATTACCAGTGGCTGAAAATAATTCAAGCATTCCATCCATCACTTTTTGTATACTTTAGTACGCCATCCAAGTATGCAACTGGCCTTGACCGACCTTAAGGCTAGGCTAGCCAACGAGAACATTTGTTTCCCAATTGTCTTAATCACCTTTGACTCCTTATTGTGGGGGGACGGACATAGGGAATGATTCGGGGTCCACATTGCTGGTGGAAGGCTAGCTCACCAGGCTCTCTGGAATAGGATGTTGAGTCGAAAAATCAGGGTTGCCTGGTGAGGGTCTGTGTTGCATGACTGCCTACCTGCCCATTCACCAGTGGGCAAGAACAAGGCTTAGATCAGGTGCCGAATAATATGTCAGTGAGGGATGGATTGAATAGTAAGGGCTCAGGGGAAGCTTGCCAAGGCTGTTGGACTTCCTTAAGGACATTAGTTTTAACTTCTACTGATGAAGTTGTAGGTCCAAAACCTCAGCTACACATCTAATTACTACAGCAAATGATGCACTTTCTTCTGTAGGTGGTGTGGGACGGGATGGGGCAGGGGAAATCAACTCTGTATCTGCAGAAGTATCCAGCCCACTAGCCTCCTGTAAATCAATGAATAGATTGTCATCATTATAACGTGGGGGTAAGTCATCCCCATCATATTGATTGCCATCCCCAAGTGGTGGAAGGCTCTGATCAGAGTCGAAGTCATAAAGCCGGAGGAGCTCCTAATTACAGCTCCGCAGGAGGGTAAGTGTTCTGTCCGAATAGGACTGTATGAGGAGTGGGAGCATTAAGGGACTTCGGGGTGCGATCTCGGTCAAGGTCAAGACGAGTTGGCTCAGAGTCAGACACCACTATTGGGAGACGGTCTTCTTCTAACTGGTGTCAGAACCGGTGTCAAAGGGGCTGCTGCAGAGAGCAGCTTCGGAGTGAAAGTCGGCCCTAAATTTGGTGCAGAACCCAAGACAGGTTCAAGAGGCACAGGCAGCACAGAGAATGGAGCCACCGGCAGTGACCAGACTGGATGGCCCTGCAGACCCTTGGGGCCCAAAGGCGTGCAAGAGGGAACCGGAAGAGTGTCAAAGATGTTGTGGGAGGGCAGGCCGGATATACAGACGCGGAGGCTGTATGTAATGTGCCAGTGGGCGAGTTTTATTAACAGAGTCAATAACAGGGGATGGCAATGTTTCTGTGGGTTGTTTGGTTTTCTCCTTAACGACTCTTCTCTCCTTGATTCCCTCTCCTTCCTTGTTGGTGTTCTCCCTTTGGGTCTTGTCCTCCGGTCCAGGAACTCTCCCACGGAGGTGCATAGAGAGAAGGACAAAAAGGAGTCGTCAGTTACCCTGGCCAATGCTTCACCGGCTTCTATTCTATCCGTCACCACACCCGGTGGATCTACTTGTGGATATTTATACGTGATGCGGCACCGCGTCAGTGAGAGGAGGGGATTCGTGAAAGGGACGGTGATATATACGAGTGGTCAATAAAACGTGATGGCAATCCCTGCCCTTGGCTATAATAGCCGTGTGTTCACTGCCGACGAACCAAACAAGAAGGGAAAGTGAAGGAGGAATAGGTGCTCAATGCCACTGCAACCGGTGTGTCTCCTCGTGACCCTTCCCAACCCTTCTCTCACCCGCCTCCCCGCTCCCTCTCCCTCCCTTTATTCGTGACTCACCGACTCTGCCGCAACTCTCCTGAGTCGCGGCCGCTCTCCAGCCTCCTCCTAGGGGTTCCACCACTCCTCGCTCCACGTCTCGTCTTCTTCTCCGTAGTCTGCTTCTTCTCTCCTCGCGTCTCCGTACTCCTGTTCCTCCTCTTCCTCGCTCCGCAACTCCTTTCCTCCTCCGGCTTCTTCGCAACTCCTCGATCCGGTCGCTCTCCCTTTCAACTCCGGTTGGGAAGCACTTCCGGGGTCAGTCCCTCCCCCGTCCGCCGCGTCATCAGGTCCGGATGCCTCCTGTGTGGATAGAGCACAGGGGGTGGGGTTATCCCTGCGGACTTCCTTCCAGGGCCCGGGTGTTGTGCCGAGTTCCCCGCAGGTAAGCTGTCGTTGCTTTTAGGGACAGTCCGGCCTCGCCGGACGCGCGATCCGAGTCGTGCCTCCTCACATCCCCTTTCCCTTGCTGTCCTTCTAGTAGGGGTGGTATCTTGTGGGTAACGGGATAAAAGTCCACATTTCCCTGCTCGGTCCCTTTTCGGTGTTTGGTTTGGAACCTGTAGGGTTGGAGGGACAAAAACCAACGCAATACCCTTTATTGTTCCCTCTATTCCGGGCCATCCATTCTAGGGGGGCATGATCCGTGAAGAGGGTGAACTCTCGCCCTTCTAGGTAGTATTTCAAGGAGTCAATGGCCCATTTAATAGCCAACGCTTCTTTCTCAATGACAGCGTAGTTCTTTTCACGGGGATATAGTTTCCTACTCAGAAAGAGTACAGGCTTTTCCTCCCCTGTCGATTTCTTTGGGATAGAACTGCCCCCAATCCCTGCTCTGAGGCATCTGTCTGTAGGATGAAGGGTAGGTCATAATCGGGGCTGGCTAATACGGTATCGGACGTCAGTGCTGTTTTCAGGGTTTCAAATGCTTGAATTTCTTCGCGGGTTGGGTTCCTTAACCTGATTTCGGTTTTCACTGATTTCTGCAATAAGTCTGTGAGAGGGGCTGCTATTCGTGAAAACTGGGGTATAAACCGTCTATAGTACCCCAACAACCCCAAAAAGGCACGTAGGTCTCTCGCAGTCCTTGGGAAGGGTATCAGGGATATGGCCAGGAGTTTGGTTTTCTGGGGTCTTATGACTCCCTCTCCTAACAGGTAACCCAGGTATTTCACGGTTTGGGCGGCCAGATGGCTCTTGGCCGGGTTTATTTTCAGTCCCTGTTTCCCTAAAGCCTGTATGACGTGGTACATGTGAGTAAGGTGTTGTTCCCAGGTCTCGCTATAAACGATGATGTCATCGATATAAGCCCCTGCATATCTCTCATGGGGCCGTAGGATAAGGTTCATGGCTCGCTGAAAGGTAGCGGGCGCCCGTGCAATCCAAAGGGTAACACGGTGAAATGGTAGAGGCCGTCGGGAGTAGAAAACGCTGTTTTCTCTCTGTCTTCGCTTTTCAGGGGATTTGCCAATACCCTTTGCATAAATCGAGGGTGCTGATATATTTCGCTCTCCCTATGCGTTCGATCATTTCATCTACTCTCGGGAGGGGATAGGTGTCGAATTCGGATATCTTATTTACTTCCCGAAAGTCGATGCAAAAACGCACCGAGCCATCTGGCTTCGGAACGAGGACTATGGGCGAGCTCCACTCGCTCATTGATGGTTCTATGACACCCATCTGTAACATCTGCTGTACCTCTTTTCGGATGGTGTTCCTACGAGCCTCTGGTATCCGATAAGGGCGAAGCCGTACTGTCTTCCCTGGAAGGGTCTTAATAGAGTGTTCAATCAAAGAGGTCCTCCCTGGTGTGACAGAGAAGATGTCTCGTAAGGGCCGTAAGGCGTTATCCAGTTCGGTTCTGCGAACTGGATTTAACCCCTCGTCAATACATTGGATATACGGAGGAATAGGACCTATCGAGCCCATCAGTGCTGGAAGAGGTCCTTCCCATCTCTTTAAGAGATTCACATGATAGATTTGGGAGGTACCTCGAGTCCTGTCGAGCTCCAACCTATAGGTGACAGGGGTTACTCGGTCCAGTATGATATACGGGCCTTGCCATTGACCCAACAGTTTATGGTCAGAGGACGCCATCATAAGTAACACCGCGTCCCCTACAGCAAAGACTCTTTCCTTGGCCTTTTTATTATAATGGGCTTGTTGGGCTTCCTGAGCCCTCTCCATGTTACTCCGCACGATCGTTCGAATCTGTTCTAGGTGCGTTTTCAGATGGGCTACATATTCCACCAGCGGTTTATTGTTATTTGGTTCTGCCTCCCAGTTCTCTCGTACCATGTCCATTAAGGATCGTGGCTGGTGGCCATACAATAGCTCAAACGGAGAGTACCCAGTACTCTTTTGGACTTTACAACGGATGGCATACAAGGCCAGGGGTAACATCTCTTCCCACCGCTTGGCTTCGAGGGCAAGGAGTTTTTTAGAGTGGTCTTAATGGTAGCGTTATACCGCTCTACCAAGCCATCCGTTTGGGGGTGATAGGCCGCCGTCCTTATCTGTTTGACGCCTAATAGGGTACAAACTTGTTTCAGGAGTTTAGATACGAACGGGGTCCCCTGGTCAGTCAGTATCTCTTTTGGAAAGCCCACCCGTGTAAAGACTGATACCATTGCTCTAGCGATGTTGGGGGCGTTGGGTTGTCTTAAAGCGATCGCCTCGGGGAACCGGGTGGCGTAGTCCACTAAAACTAGCACGTAACGGCACCCACTCCGGGAGGGTAGTAAAGGACCAACGATATCCATTCCCACCCTGCTAAACGGTTCGTCTATAATGGGTAGGGGATGCAAAGGGGCTCTCGGGGGTCTATATCGGCTATTCTTTTGACATATGGGGCATTGTCTGCAGTAGGACTTCACCTGCCTGTATATGCCCGGCCAATAGAATTTTTCCATTATCAGTCTTTCAGTCTTTTCCTCCCGAAATGTCCCCCAGAAGATGACTGTGAGCCATATACAACACCTTATCCCGAAACGGAGGGGGACTAATAGCTGCGGGATACTAGTGGGTTGCCCCTTCCTGTACAACAGCCCATTCCTTACAAAGAAATAGGGACATACATGTAACGGGTCTTCGTCGTTTAGGGCTCTGTTCCAAGCCTCCTGTAAAACAGGGTCCTCTCTCTGTGCTGCGTGGAAGTTCCTATCGTTATCCCACGGGCTCTCTTCCACCTGAGCGGGTAGAACAAGGACGGGCTTCTTTTGGTCTTTTCGTTTTTCCCTTCTTGTTCTCCGGGGTTTGGAAGGTGGCCATTCTGGATCGACCTCTTGTGAGAAGGGGGCATCGGCCCACCAGTTCTTTTCCTCTGGGTTGGTTTCAGTGAGTAGAGTAGAGAGGAGGGGATAATCGTTACCCAGTATTGCCTGTTCCGGTAACCGGGGAATGAGACCGACCTTTAGTTCTGAGCCTGGATCTGCAGCATGTTGCACGTGGACGTGAGTGGTGGGGTATCTTTTGGTGTCCCCGTGAACACATTGAATGTCTACGGTCCCCTCAACCGGTCCCAACTTGCCTTCGAGATCCTGGGGTCTTACCACGCTCTGGCGACACCCTGTATCGGCGAGAGCGGTCATGGTTCTCCCATTCAATGTTATGTGACACCGGTAAGGATAGGCATCGACAGGGTGCGATAGACAGCAGTAGTTCCTCCTTGCTACGCCTATCTCCATAGGCTCCTCCTTTTGTGGGCAAAAGCGAGCTATGTGGCCCATCCCACCACAGTTAAAACATTGTGGACCAGGGACGGGTGGTCTATAGGTCGGAGGTCCTGGAGCTCGAGACAAAGGGGGACCAGGGACGATGGTAACCGGATCGGGCCTTCGTGGAAGTAAGGGACGAGGAGGACGATGTACTCCACTCACACCCGCCCTCCAGGGAGCTTCCTCTCTTCCCTTTTGGGTATCTTGTGCCCTGTTGTAGGCATTGGCGATCTCTACGGCTGTCTCGAGGGTGAGATGGGCATGCTGTCTAACCCATTTCTGGATGGGGGGATGAAGGGACGACATATATTGCTCAAAATATATTTTAGCCATGATGTCTTCTTTGGTAGCAGTCGCTGGTTGTAACCATCGGTCGGCCATGTCTCGCACTCGAAAATACAAGGCTCTGGGGGTTTCTTGGGGGCCCTCTCTGATCTGCCGAAGTCTCAGTCTATACGTCTCATCGTCGACCCCCAGTCTCTCCATGATACACTGCTTGATTTCCGTATATGGGGTAACCCCTAGGATGTTGGCCGCCTGGTAAGAAGCTTGTAGTTCCCCAGAAAGGAGAGGTCCCAAATACTGTCCCCATTTGTCTGCTGGCCAGGCCGCAGCCAAAGCCATCCTCTCAAAGTTGTTAAAGAAGTATTCGGGATCTTCTCCGCTCACGTACTTCTGTAGGATGACAGAGGGTAGGGCACTTGGGGCCCTTTGTTGCCCGATGGCGTCCGCGATTTTCCCCATGGCGGTATCATGAGACTGTCCTTGATCCGTAATGACCTGCTGCAGCCGCCCCCGGTCATCTTCGACCACCGAGAGGATCTTCTCCATAGCCTTCCCGAGACTCTCTTGGCTTTCCGCCATTCTAGCGATGACAGCCTCCATGTCTCCGGGCGATCCCACTTCTGACACCACTTGTGGGAGGGCAGGCCGGATATACAGACGCGGAGGCTGTATGTAATGTGCCAGTGGGCGAGTTTTATTAACAGAGTCAATAACAGGGGATGGCAATGTTTCTGTGGGTTGTTTGGTTTTCTCCTTAACGACTCTTCTCTCCTTGATTCCCTCTCCTTCCTTGTTGGTGTTCTCCTTTGGGTCTTGTCCTCCGGTCCAGGAACTCTCCCACGGAGGTGCATAGAGAGAAGGACAAAAAGGAGTCGTCAGTTACCCTGGCCAATGCTTCACTGGCTTCTATTCTATCCGTCACCACACCCGGTGGATCTACTTGTGGATATTTATACGTGATGCGGCACCGCGTCAGTGAGAGGAGGGGATTCGTGAAAGGGACGGTGATATATACGAGTGGTCAATAAAACGTGATGGCAATCCCTGCCCTTGGCTATAATAGCCGTGTGTTCACTGCCGACGAACCAAACAAGAAGGGAAAGTGAAGGAGGAATAGGTGCTCAATGCCACTGCAACCGGTGTGTCTCCCTCGTGACCCTTCCCAACCCTTCTCTCACCCGCCTCCCCGCTCCCTCTCCCTCCCTTTATTCGTGACTCATGACTCACCGACTCTGCCGCAACTCTCCTGAGTCGCGGCCGCTCTCCAGCCTCCTCCTAGGGGTTCCACCACTCCTCGCTCCACGTCTCGTCTTCTTCTCCGTAGTCTGCTTCTTCTCTCCTCGCGTCTCCGTACTCCTGTTCCTCCTCTTCCTCGCTCCGCAACTCCTTTCCTCCTCCGGCTTCTTCGCAACTCCTCGATCCGGTCGCTCTCCCTTTCAACTCCGGTTGGGAAGTACTTCCGGGGTCAGTCCCTCCCCCGTCCGCCGCGTCATCAGGTCCGGATGCCTCCTGTGTGGATAGAGCACAGGGGGGTGGGGTTATCCCTGCGGACTTCCTTCCAGGGCCCGGGTGTTGTGCCGAGTTCCCCGCAGGTAAGCTGTCGTTGCTTTTAGGGACAGTCCGGCCTCGCCAGACGCGCGATCCGAGTCGTGCCTCCTCACAGATGTGCAGTATGGCCTCTCTGAAGGTCTTGATCTGATGAGGCATTGCCGATGACCATGGGAAACTTCGGGTCCATCAGGATCAAATGCGGAATTAGTTCCTCCATGGAAGATTGGTAACAAGACAGAGTGGCACTTTGACCCCCTCATGATATCCCTGGAGACAGAGAGTGGTAGGATGGGGGCGAGCCCCTCTTAGCCTTCTTGTGTTTCTGCTTTGACTTAGACTCTGACTTACCAGAAGTCGACCGAGATGAGGATTTGTCACAGGAACATCTCGAGAGGGGGAACGAGTCTGCGCCCTCAACTTTGAGCGGGAGCTGGACTTGCGGGGATGCTTCCGATATTTGGGGACATACAGCTTCGTTTATAGCCCATGATTGTCTTTAGGTTCACGAGGGCACATTCTTCACATGTCTTGGAGTTGTGCCCTGAGCCCAAACACCAAAGGCACACTTTGTGTGGATCTGTCACTGAAATTTGTTTTTGGCAGTCACAGCAAGGTTTGAACCCAGTAGTTTTACGAGGGGACATTCCTCCCTTGCACATAGATTACATTTTTTTTTTTTAAACTTGTAAAACTGAAAAGAAAAAGGGAGCAGAGCCGCAGTTCCACATTGGAAGGCGCAGACATAAAGGAACTGATGCTAACTCGCAGGGGTGGTGCTTATATGCAGCTCAACTCTGTCATTTCCTAGTCAATGTTGAGCCACTCGGAGCCACCTGCACTATTGAGGAAGCTTCTGGATCCAGTCTGGTACGTGGGGATATGCTAAAGGTGTAGAATCTGCAATTAGAAGTATTTATCAGAACTCTGTAATGTTCTCTCTATTCATCCGATGCAAATCTTCCGACAGCTCCTCGCATCAATCGTACTCGCTGTGGTGGGGAAACTTTAAGCTATCTAGCTACCAAGGTATGGAATTCTCTCCCTTTGCCTATCCGTAAGATTTCCTCACACCTTTTTTTTCAAAACTTGGGTACTCACACTTTTACCATCTTCTAATTTTTCAACTAATGCTGTGTAACTGGTCCCTGCTGAGTTGTATCATGTCTCTTCATTCATTCATCTTGAAATGGTTTGGGTGAAGTGTTGTCACAGAGCCTGGACTTTTTTTTACATGGCTGCTTAAGGGTCATCATGCTGAAGAGGACAACTGAGGCTTGAGTAGACCACTACTGAAATCTTCACTCGGGTCTCATTCCAAAGTATTTTAATTAGCAACCTATTTGTTAAATCGAGGTATAGTATGAGGCGGTACACTGAACATGTAGTGAAATTATACGTTTGATTCCTGTAGACATTATGATAGAAAGATTGAGAGTGGACTTGGAAGACGTCATCGCCTCATAAAACCTCAGTAGGCCTCTTCTGCCTTCTGGAGCCCCTCTCAACATCTGCACACAGTAATCAGACAACACCAAGCATGAAAAGTAATGGGATTCTCAGGGAGGTCGACCCTGCCGGGAAGTGATGGGCAACGTGGAGCTTGTCAACAATACCGGCATCAGATACCTGAGCCGGATCTTAAATTCTGCTGCTATGCCAATGAGCCCTTCCACGTGGAGGTGATGCTTGAGAGGGTCTAGCCATTGTGTGAAATTCCATACTTCACACTCGCTGACTTCTGAAGCTCATCTGGGTGGTCCAGAAGTGTGACACTTCCATCAGCCAGTGGATGCTGCTCTATTTAGTTGTTCCCCTACAGCAAGTAGAATCCCTGTGACTTACTCAAATCTGATTGCCTCTATTGGCCCAGTCAAGGACTCCCTGTACCCCTTACCCACAGTGGAATGCAGCTAGATTTTGTTCTAGGCTTTTGAGCAAGGACAACCAAACACTGCCATATCCTCTGCACCCACCTGCCTACCAGCACCCATCTCATAACCCTCTCACTGAAGATCAAACTTGTAACTTATCTGGCCAGCTAGTAAGTCCATAAGCGCAGCTGAGATAGAAACTGAAGAAACATCAGCTATTTCCATGCACTCCCTTCTCGATCTGAGTGCAGGGTTTAGTGATGAATGCTTGCCGTAACTTCCGCATGTTGGTGATAAGACGTTGGCCCTGACTGAGTACTTCCTGGTTCGGTTCTAACTTATCAGCCAAGTGCCATTTTTTGTTTCAAATTTTAGGCGTAGGGGGCCAACCAGGGCATGCCATGCTATAGACCTTGTCAGACCCCGTTTGAGGGCAGGCGCCATGGGCAGACAGGGGCTACTGTACCCACACTGCGGTGGATGAGGTCATTCGCCACTGGTGATATGGAGTCTGTCTTCATAGGGTTCTGCAAGTTGAGCCAAGTACAACCCTCCCCTCGCGTGACTCTCAGGGTACCGAGAGCGAGCAGTCACAGGCTTCTCAGGGAGGTAATGTGGGGGCAAGAGCTCAAAAGTCAACCGACAAAATTACTTAATCTGCAGCCCAGAGCTTGTCTTTTATGTAAAAGAATACTTTAATCACACAGCAGAACTAAATATTACACAATTCAATTGGATTAGCAAATACAGGGTGATAAACCTGGTTACGATCTACCTTAAGCGCTAAACCCCCTTTTTCTAGTACTAAAGTCCCCGGTACTGTGTTGAACAATTGTGGCCCACTTGTCTGAGTGCAGATGGTTCCTGGGGCAAGGCAGCTGCAGACCCCTCAGGCTGAATCTACAGCTCAGATGCATCTTCGACAGTTGAAGCCTTCCCAGGCTGTCCAGGCTAAACTTCAGTGATGGCTCCCCTTCCTTCATCAGCAGTGGCAGCGCCAAATAGTGACTGCCAGTGAATAAAATGTAGCTGCGATTGTGAAATCTTTGTGGGTCAGTTCTTAGCAGCAACCAGGTAGAGAGACCTGGAGACCCACTCACGAGACAGGTCGCTCCTGACTTCGCTCTTTACTATAGTCTGCTTTTTCAGGGTGTTCCTCCTGCCAGGAACATGCTGGGCTTCACCTGCTGGACAGTATCTTCTCTCACAGGGCCAGGAACACTCTTTTCGTCTCTCAGCAGGCAGGCTTCTACGCACTAAGCAAACCATGACCTCATCTAGCAGAAAGTGCAGACTTCAAGCCATGTCCACCAGCCCTGATCACACTGTAGTTCTTGGAGTACTCTGTGAAGCCCTCCCTGCCTTGGTCATGGAACCGAGTAGTGTTATTTGGATTCCACTTTTATAGACCTTTCGAGACAGGGTGATCTCCAAACACATCCTTGGAGTAAAACCGCTCCGAGCAATGGGGCTGGCTCCAAGCAAGCAGTACTAAAAACACGGGCACAATAAATTGTAGGTTCTATGCACCTGGCTGTCATCAGCCTTTTTGGAGCAGACACAGATAGACAGCTTATCCTTGAAACTTCCTCATTTAGAACAACAGAACCAGCAGTTTCACACCTTTCCTCAGCCATCAGCAAATGGCAGTGGTCAGGGAGAATTACTCAGCAGTCATTTTCTTACAAGGCCCTCATGGAGTTTCTAAAGGGAGCCCTGTCTCCATCCTGTTCACTTGGGTATCTGGATCTCCAGCCACAGTAATGCAGGCAACACACTTCCACTGTCTGGGGAAGCTGTCCTCATCTTCCACACCAAGTCTTGCTAAACCAGGGACATCTAAAATGGATCCTACTGGCTTCAATACTCAGACAGACACACACACAAACGCTGCCACACATGAATCATATGCTCACTGTACATGCACTCGACATGTACACGTAATGTCAGTGCAATGTCCTGGGTCTCACATAACAGCAGAACATTACACAAGAGGTGTCAGTAGACCACACGCTCGCTGACACAGAGAAAGATCTGATCATACTACAAATCATAAAATACGGTGTGCTGCCACCACCTCTAGGTGTTATGCCAGGGACAGTAGTCCATTATTTATCATGAGAGCACACTTGCTTACAGATTAGATCCTGCAACTCGGGGACTGTTAAGGGCAGGCCTAAGCCTCTATGCTCATGCTAGATTAGCGCGACACCAGGGCCAAAATAAAAGTCAGGATACCAGTGTCACCAAGTCAGGCACTTGGGGTACCTTGCAGGGTTCATCATTGTCGCCATAAAGTCCACAGTATGGCAAAGCATTCTTTTTCAATGGCCGCCCAGTTCTGCTCTCTAGAGAGTAATCTTGGGCTAATAAAGGCCACTGGATGCTCTCTACCCCGTCATCAAGTTGAGCCTGTACCAATCTAAATCGTTTATCTAAGGCATCAGTCTGTACAATGAAGGGCTGACCATAGTCAAGTGCCTTCAACACATCACTTTTTTAAGCAACTTATTTGATGTCAGGGTTGCTAAGGGGGCAACTCTAGTCCCATGGGTGCCTTTAAAGCTTCTTTAATAGACTGTGGGTCCCAAGAAGGCTCTCACATGGATCTGGATGATGGAAACCTTCCACTCCAACACAGTCTGGATCTTGGCATCCAGCGGGCAGACCTTGCCATTGCACACCCGTTGCACAAGGTAAACTACAGAGTACTGGCCCACCTGCCATTTGGTTGCCTTGATAGTCAGTTTTGCTTCTCGTCTCATGACTAATACCTCTTCAAGGTGCCTCATATGGCCCTCTCACTAATTGCTAAATATGACAATATCATCAAGGTGGGCAATGCAGAACTCTTCCAGCCCTAAGAAAATGTAGTTTTCTTGAGACCAAAGGGCATGACCGTAAGCGGTTACAATCCCTCAAGCTTAGAGAATGCAGTATTCTCCTTGGCATCAGGTGCTAGAGCAATCTGGCAATAGCCACAGGTCAGATCAAAGGTACTTAAGAACCGAGCAGCAACAAGGCATTCCTTAGCTCACGGTTCTCCAAAGTCGGTCCTGGAGGGCCCGATCCAGGCCAGATTTTTAGCATATCCCCATTTAGATAAATGTAGTTATCTTAAAATATGGCATGGATCTGGCCCTCCAGGACCGACTTTGGAGAACCGTGCACTAGCTCATCTGCTCTGGGAATCGGGTGTATCTATTTTATATATGCAGACAGGAGTCAACCCTAGAGTGAGCAACAAGAGATGGGAAAATCATCCAGCATATCTTTACGTTCTCTTTGCTGCTCAGGTGTTAGTTCAGGTGCAAGTTGTACCACCTCCACAGATCCACCCTCTGCATCACTGTGCAGCATGCCAGGAAGTGGCCCACTTTCTTCATCAACGTCCTCTGTTTTTGATGATGCTTACTCTGAACTCTGTATAACTTGCATGGCACATATCACTTCTTCTACAATGCTCTTGGAGAAACGGGCTTTAGCACCAACACTTCCTCATCCTCCTGTTACCAATTCTGTGTCACTTTTTGGTCATACCATTACTTCATCAGCTCTCAGCTTGCCTGAAAGTTGTTTTTGACCTGACTAATGTATTGCACCATCAACTTCTTGAAGCCAATTGCATAGTCGGCCACATTGTTCTGAGGTAACTCTGAAGTTCCTTCCTACAATTCTCTGACTAAGGTCAGTTGACCACGCACGGGGTGCCCAAAAGGAAGTTCAAAGCGACTGAACCAAACTCCTGTCAGTTAATTTCTCTGTAGGCAGATAAGAGACATGTCAGGAAAAGATCCAATTTTCCCCTGAGGCTTTGTGACCGAATTCTATGCTGTTATGGGTCTTGTTGCACAAGTTACTTACTTGTGTAACGATATATCTGTAAGAGACATTAGTTATTGATAGATTCCTTACCTTAGAATATCCCCAGGCGTCAGACTGGATCCGGAAAGTTTTTCGTCAGCAATACCCCTGCGTGTCGGTAGGCGTCGTCGTACTGCTCCGCGTACGTCGCTGGCGTTGTGGTCGCCGAGATGACGTCATGGGAGCTATTTAGACGCGCCCACGCGCGCTGACGTCAGTTCTGTACACAACTTTTCCGCGCCAGGAGAGCAGAGCCATGCCAGAGACCGACTACTGGTGCAATAGAACTGGGGCCCTGAAAGGAATGACCTGAACCCTAGAGAACAGTTCACAGAACGGGGAGGATGGGCGGGCGGTAAGGAATCTATCACTAACTAATGTCTCTTACAGATATATCATTACACAAGTAAGTAACTTGTGCATCTGAAAGACACGTTAGTGATAGATTCCTTACCTTAGAATACATACCCAAGCAATACCATCCCCGGTGGTGGGTCTGCGAAGTGAAATCACACCAGAAAGTCACGGAGAACCGACCGGCCAAAGAAGCCGTCTCTCCGGACTTGACTGTCAAGGCAATAGTGCTTTGTGAAAGTATGCAACGAGGCCCAAGTGGCCGCCTGACAGATGTCTTGCAGGGGGACATCGCGTACCAAAGCTGTAGTAGCTGCTGTCGCCCTGGTAGAATGGGCGCGCAGCCCAACCGGAGGTTCCTTTTTAGCCAGAGAGTAACAGGCTTTAATGCACAAGACAACCCATCGTGAGATAGTCCTGTTGTGCACAGCCCGGCCTTTCTTGGCGCCCACGTAGCCAACAAAGTGCTGGTTATCCACCCGGAACTGCTGTGTGCGGTTGAGATAGAACGAAAGTGCACGTTTTGGGTCCAGACGGTGGAGCCTCTCCTCTTCTATTGAGGGGTGCGGAGGCGGAAAGAAAGTGGGCAGAGTCACAGTTTGCCCGAGATGAAAGGCAGAGACTACTTTTGGTAGAAAGGAGGGACGTGGTCGAAGAACCACCTTGTCCGGATGAACCGCTAGGAAAGGAGGTTTACAGGAAAGAGCTTGGAGCTCACTCACCCGCCGAGCGGAAGTGATGGCCACCAGGAACACAGTTTTCAAAGTTAATAACCGCAAGGGACAGTTATGAAGAGGCTCAAAGGGAGCGCACATTAAGTATGTGAGAACCAGGTTCAAGTCCCACTGAGGCATGACAAAAGGAACAGGAGGGAAAAGGTGAGTAATGCCTTTGAGAAATCTGTTAACAACAGGGGACTTGAAAGGAGAGGGCTGATCAGGCAGCCTAAGAAAGGCTGAAAGAGCAGAAAGGTAGCCCTTGATAGTGCCCAGAGCAGAGCCCTGCTGGGCCAAAGAGAGAAGGAACAAGAGGACGTCAGAAAGAGGGGTAGCAAGAGGATCTACAGCTTTTGCTGCACACCATGCCACAAATTTGTTCCACCGACAGGCGTATACCGTTTTAGTGGAGGGATGCCTGGCTGCCAGAATCACATTACAGACTTCAGGAGGCAAGTCAAATGGAATCAGCTGTCGCCGCTCAATCTCCACGCAAGGAGGTGGAGGCTGGACAGGTTCGGGTGGAGGACCGTCCCCTGGTGCTGAGACAGGAAATCCTCCCGAAGAGGCAGTCGGATCGGGGGATCCACGCTCATACTGAGTAGCTTGGGATACCAAACTCTTCGAGCCCAGTCCGGCGCCACAAGAATGACTTGGGCCCGGTCGCGTCTGATCTTCAGCACTCTGGGTAGAAGTGGTATAGGCGGAAAGGCGTACAATAGACCGGAACTCCACTCTCGACGAAAAGCGTTGCCGAGCGAGTGCCACCTTGGAAACTCCAACGCGCAGAACTGCTGACATTGCGCGTTCTCTTCGGTGGCGAATACATCTAACCAAGGCTCTCCCCACTGTTGAAAGAGACCTTGTGCCACCTCTGAGTGAAGACGCCATTCGTGATCCAACATGCACCTGCGGCTGAGTTCGTCCGCCCTGGCGTTTAGGGTACCTGCCAGGTGTTGAACTGCCAAGGAAATGCCTTGACGTTCCAGCCACGTCCAGAGACGTAGAGCCTCCTGACAAAGGTTCCACGACCCCACCCCGCCCTGCTTGTTGCAGTACCACATGGCGGTGGTTTTGTCCGTGAACACCTGCACTACTCTCCCATTGACAGAGGGAAGGAATGCTTTCAGTGCAAGTACGATCGTCCTGAACTCCAAAAGGTTGATATGGAGCTTGGACTCCCATGTGGCCGCCCCATCCCAGGAGGGACGCGTCTGTCACCACTGTGTGCTCCGGTTGGGGAAGGGAGAGGGATCTGCCGCTGACCCAACGCTGGTCCGTGAGCCACCACTGCAAGTCCTGTGCAGTGCCCTCCGAGATGTGGACGTAATCGGACAGATTCCCCTGATGCTGCGTCCACTGGAACTTCAGGTCCCACTGCAGAGCCCGCATATGCCATCTGGCATGATTGATCAGCAGGATGCAGGAGGCCATGAGGCCCAGTAGCCTCAGGGTCTTCCTGACCGACACCCAGGACCAGGGCCGAAAGATCGGAATCATAGCCCGAATGTCCCGGACTCGCTGTTCGGGAGGATAAACACGGAACTGCGCCGTGTCCAAAACCGCTCCGATGAAGAGGAGCTTTTGAGAGGGAATCAGGTGTGACTTCGGCACGTTGATGGAAAACCCCAGCAAATGCAGGAGGTCGGCCGTAGTCTGGAGGTGGGAGACGACTGCCTGGGGCGATCCCGCCTTCAACAGCCAGTCGTCGAGATAGGGGAAGACTGAAACCCCCGATCTGCGCAGATGAGCTGCGACCACCGCCATCACTTTTGTGAACACCCGAGGGGCGCTGGTAAGGCCGAAAGGGAGCACGGTGAACTGAAAGTGCTCGTGGCCTACCGTGAACCGTAGGTAACGCCGGTGGGCAGGCAGGATGGGAATATGAAAATAAGCATCCTGCAAGTCCAACGCTACCAGCCAGTCTTGCGGGTCTAGGGCAGACAAGACCTGAGCAAGCGTGAGCATCTTGAACTTCTCCTTCCGGAGGAAGCGATTGACGTTCCGGAGGTCTAAGATAGGACGCAGACCTTTGTCCTTCTTCGGAACCACGAAGTAGTGGGAGTAACAACCACGACCTACTTCTGGCGTCGGAACGCGCTCTATGGCCCCCTTGGCTAAGAGGGCCGCGACTTCCTGCTGGAGAAGTGCCAAGTGATCCCCCGACATGCGGTGGCACTGAGGTGGCATGGCTGGAGGGGTAGACTCGAAGGGGAAGGAGTAGCCCCTTCGGACTATCTGCAGAACCCACCTGTCTGAAGTGATGGTGCGCCAGTGGGGGAGGTGATGGCGAATCCTGCCACCCACTGGCGTCTGGTGGGCCTGAAAGACCGGACTAGGAAGGTTTGGAGGCAGCGGCGGCGGGGGTGGACTGACCTGCCCGCTGGCCCCGTGACCCACCTTGACGGGCCCCCCGACCTTGGCCACGCTGAGACTGCTGCTGTGCAGGCCGGCGGCTCTGAAAGGAACAATTTTGGACGCCTCGACCCTGCCCTCGAAAGGAGCGAAAAGCAGACCCCGTGGGAGTGCGTGTGGTGGCGAGACCTAAGGACTGGGCCGTAGCCCGAGAGTCCTTAAAGCGTTCCAGGGCACTATCCGCCTTGTCACCAAACAGGCGTGTGCCATCAAAAGGCATGTCCAACAGGGTGTTTTGGACATCCCCGGAGAAGCCAGTGGTTCTGAGCCAAGCGTAACGACGGAGCGCCACCGTTGTGGAAAGCGCCCTGCCGAGGGAATCTGTTGTGTCAAGTCCACAACGGATGGTGAATTTTGCAGCATCTCTCCCCTCTGTAATAGCCTGGGAGAGCACCGCCCGAGCCTCCACCGGGCACTGAGGAAGCACCTGTGCCACGGTGTCCCATACGGAATGTGAATAGCGGCCCAACAGGCACTCTGTATTCACCGCCCGCAACCCTGAACTGGCAGAAGTGAAGATCTTTTTTCCAAACTGCTCCAGTTTCTTAGATTCCTTGCCCGGGGGAGCAGAAGGTAATGCGCTCGGAGAGGCAGAGGCCTGGACAACCAGACTCTCAGGTGTTGGGTGTTGCGTGAGGAAGCTGGGGTCGCCCGGCGCCGGGCGATGACGGCGTGCAACCCCCTTATCCACAGGAACCCCTGTGTTAGGCTTGCCCCAGGTGCTCAATAGGACATCAGTGAGTGCCTCATTGAAGGGCAGCAGCGGCTCCGCAGAGGATGACGCTGGCTGCAGCACCTCAGTCAGAAGATTCGTTCTGATAGGCACAGAAGGGAGCTCAAGGTTAAGAGCCTGAGCCGCCATACGCAGCACCACTGAAAAAGTCCCCACCTCCTCCGTAGCCACGGAAGAAGGGGACAGTGTGCCAGGGTGTGGAGAGAAATCCAGATCCATAGGACCCTCCAGGTCTTCTTCCCATTCAGGCTCGTTCTCGCATTGAGCTGCAAGAGGGTCCTCAGACCCCTCCCAGTACTCTCCTTCAGCTACCGGTGTTGGAAGAGGCCGGTAAGGACGAGGTGCCTGGGGAAATGGGAGAAACTCTGTACCAAGAATTGGAATCGGGGGGTAAGAGACCAATTCTGGTTCGGCGCCGTACGGCGTCAGTTGCGGCGCCGCGCCCGGCGTCGAGGCCGGAGGTGGCACAGAGGCCGGATCCAGCGCCAACGTCGGCGCCGAGGCCGGAGCCGGCGGCGCCGCAGGGTACTTTGCCGGCGTAGCCGAGGCCAAAGGCGGCGGCACGGGGGCAGACCCACCCAATGGGTCCGCGGGGCCCGAAGGCGCTCCGGAGGGACCCGATGGGCCAAACAAACGGCCCATGGCCGATAGGAAGGCCTGTATCTCATCCGACATCGCGTGCGGGCCCGGAAAGGACGGGTAGGCCGCAGGCAACGATGGGGGCTCCAGCGGAGCCGCGGGGGAGTGACCCCCCGCCCCCTACACCACGTCCTGGGACCGGTGAGGGGTAGAAGACGAACTACGTCGCTTCTTTGATTTTTTATGGCGCCGTGACTTACCTGTCCCCGAGTCCGACGAGCGAAGGTAACGGCTCCGCGACCGGTCTCTCGACCTCCCACGGGAGCGGGACCTTGATCGACGCGGAACCGACTGCCGGGCCTCCAACAACTTTCGGGAACGCTCCCGCAAAGCTTTCGGCGCCATGGCCCGACAATCGGGGCACGCCTCGGGGTCATGGGCGTGCCCCCAGCAGAAGAGACACACGCCGTGCGGGTCCGCTACCGACATGTTGCAGCGGCAGCCCCCACAGGATTTAAACCCGGGCATCCCTACTGCACCAGAGTCGATTACTCGACAAACAATTACCAAGTTAAAACTTTTAACTAGGGGTACTGCTCTCTCGGATCTGCGCTGCTGGCGCGGAAAAAGAACTGACGTCAGCGTGCGTGGGCGCGTCTAAATAGCTCCCATGACGTCATCTCGGCGACCACGACGCCAGCGACGTACGCGGAGCAGTACGACGACGCCTACCAACGCGCAGGGGTATTGCTAACGAAAAACTTTCCGGATCCAGTCTGACGCCTGGGGTTATTCTAAGGTAAGGAATCTATCACGAACGTGTCTCTTTCAGATAAACCTTTCCACCAATCCGCAGGTTTGCAGGTGGTATGCCGTAAAGAAGTGGTAGGTCATACCAGCTTACACCCACATCTCTCTTATGTATGAGGGGATGAAGTTTGTTCCCCAATTGGAAATCACTCTCTTATGAAATGCAACCTTTGAAAATATCAAAAGGAATGCTGTTGGGACAGAAAAGTCCCTTGCATGGTGGCGGATGTGCAACTCTGCCCTGAGTGCCCCAGCTTTAATGATATCTGGATCCCTGGTGCTCATTTATTTTAGTCATGGGTAAACAGAGATCATGCGTGTGTACCATGGATAGGCCAGTCTGGTTGGACTAGAAGGGGTGCCCATAGTGTTACCCGCGAGGTGATGAAAGGCTATTGCTTTTACCAGGAGTTAAGTAGCACAAGCATGGTGGTGGCAGCATACCACGTAGTGATCAGCAGGAATAAACAGACCTTTTTAACTGCGTCACTGGAGTGAGGCTTACAGGCCCACTCAAGTAAAGTTCCACTGCTGTGTGCTTAACTCACCCTTGACCCACATCAAGTTAGTAATTAGTGCTGTGCAGCGCTCGTGTAGTTGCATACATGTGCTGGGCGTATATGTGCCTGCGAGTGGTACAATATATGGAAAACTCTGGGTTCCATTTTGGGAGACCCAGGGCAGACTGGGGGAGCATGAGGATGTAGAGAATCCCCTGCAGGCAGGTTAGTGGATTACTGCCTTTCTGAGAGCTGGGTGGGACACTGGAGGAAGTAAAGGCTCTTTAGTACACTTCAAAGGGTGCTCCTTGATTTGGAGGGAGGTTACTGGAAGGGGCCTGAGCACATCTTAGGAAGCACATGGGGCCGACAAGAGTAGGGCTGGGGCCCTTTGATGCACATATGACTGTGGCTGCCATCCAGGTGTGAATCTCTAGTCACTCCCTTGACCTGTGTTGTGGGGATATCAGATTTGGAGTCGCTCTTGCTGCAACAGACTGCTTTTTAGAGGGACAGATGAGTGGGCTACACTACAAAAGGAAGCAGGCCATAAACACAAACTTAACTAAATCATATATGGAAATTGACTATAAGAAGGTGCACTTGAGGCCTCAAAAATTATCAACTGCCAACCAGCCAGTCGGGCTGTAGATCAAGGAGGAGAAGCTCTGCAAGACTTCTACTTGTGACCTGGACTGGGGTCCAAGGTCTTCCAGTCTCCTAGCTGGGTGAGAGGACATCACCCAGGGAAATCAAAGACCACCTGCCCTGGAGCTTGGACCAGAGCACCAGTGCCAGCCTGTTTGCCAAAACAAGTGTGCCCTGGGAGGAAGAGAGGATCGCTTAGAGGAGCGAAGTCTAGTGAGGGGCCCCTGGTGAGTGGATCCCTGTAGCTAAGTGTGAGGAAACAGCTGCTGCACCGATTGGGCCATCGCACACGTGCAGACTCCAGTCGGCAACCCCTGATACCAGATGGGGCTGTTAGGAAGTTACCTTTGCCTGTACCAATTGGACTGCAGATTGTGTTCCAAAATAAAGTCAGTGATACTGTATGCTAGAGGGCGGGTCACCATGAAGAGTGCATTACTGCTGTGCCTATCAGGCCGTAGCACATGAGCAGAGTAAAGTCACAGACCCTGATACCAGAGGGGGCCCCGTGAAGAGCAAGATTCATCACCTGGTTTCCCTGATGTCGAAAGGGAAGGCGAGGGGGCTGCGGCAAAGAGTGCATTGCTGCCAAGCTGATTGGGTCGTAGCCCGTGCACGGAGCAAATTCATCAACCTGATTCCAAGGCGGGTCAGCCGTGAAAAGCAAGGGTCATCACCTGGTTTCTCTGATGCTGAGAGGAAAGGCTGCTGTAGTGACCTGCGAGTGCCTGAGCCCTGTCTGAACCATTAGAACCTGAACGATTGTCCCCCTATCTGTGAGAGAGAAAGAGTAACTTACTGCTTCATTGGAGGGAGCGCTGTGGACGACTAGCCGCTGCTCCTGCAACGCCAAGAGTGCTACTCACCACCGGCAGCTGCTGAAGACCTCCATGACGTCTGAGCATGGAACGCTCTTAGGGACTCTGGTAGAGCAACCCCGGTGGGAGCGGGTAAGGCTGATCAAAAGGGCGGAGGACCAAGGGGAACTTGTTCTGCCTAGTAGCGCCGTGGGTGCAGGAACACTTTTGACTTTGAAAGAGTCAGAGTGGGACTCCTAAGACTCGAAGCTCTAATGGGGCCATACCTGAATGTCACCTATCATGAATGGGGAATAACCAGCACCAATAGGGAGAGGCAAGTGGGACTCAGGGACCTGCCGATCTAAAAGGAGAGCACTGAACTCAGGAGGACTGTGTGTATTATTTGTGTATGGCGTAGTTTACTTGATCATATATAAATACTCCTTTTTTCATACAAGCAAGTTATTTGACTGGACAATCATTTACTGCTGCTACTGAACTTATTTTGAGTTGTGAACCTGTGTTCACTCCCCTCATCTAACCTTCCCCCGAAAAGCCATGGACTGCTTGACCCATGCTACTACTGAGAGTCAAGTGCTGAAGGGGTACTTGGCCCAGTTGCTAAGGACCAAGTAAGTAGAGCCCTGGAACAAAGGAAGTAAAAGGCCTCAACCCCCACGGTTGGGCCCAGTAGCTGCTTCTCGCCTCATGGCCCTCCGAAATGGGTTCCGAAAAATGTCTTAGATACTACCTTATTAGTTGTGCTCCTGAGATGTACCACCTCTGGAAACCTGGTGGCATGGTTCACCACAAACAAGATATACTTGTTTCCCGATGCTGGTGGGGTGGGGGAGAAATCAAATGGGTGAAAGTCAATACCCACCCACTAAAATGAAACACCTAGTACTACACTACCATGACAGTGTCTTGGTCTTACCTCTTAACTTACTCAACTCAATTGGCAAGTAGGACAAGTCCTACGTAATCCATGTGTCTGTGACTCCCAGGCCAGTAGAACAAAGTGTTCAACCTATTATGGGTTTTTCTTGTGCCCAAGTGCCCTGCTAGGGGCATCTTGTGAGCCAGTGAGAGTAGGAAGTTCCGGGGCACTAGGGGAATTTTTGGCCTCGTTAGCTCCAGGCTCATAATTCATGGTTTCACAGTAAAGCAGTTCAGCCTCCCAGACAACTTAATGCATAAATGGCAAAGGGCTGCTGCCTTGTTTTTTCTTTTTTATACTTTGTCATCGCCTGTCTGCGTGCCATCGCTATGTGTGTCTAAAGAACACCTCAATTGGTTAGTTTGTTACCCAGTGAGCTTGTCATGCATGAATGCTGTGGCGCGTTTGGTGATCGCTTTGTAGATGTCCGGCAGTACATCGTCCAGGTTTGAAGAGAATGCACTGTGTGAACTCTATGGATATCCCAGTGGTGGGGAAGCTGTGTGTGCTGCAGGTCAGAATATGTTAACATTGTAAGATGTCTGGAAGTGTCCAAATACTGCAATATCAGAGCATACAGCAAGCCAAAAAAGAGGGGCATTTTGGCAGCTCCGTAGAGTCAGTGATGCTGGTGTAGACCAGTGTAGTGGTGCATCACCCTAATCCTATGAATATCTCAATACTGGTGAATCAGTGTAGGATAACATGAAAGGTTACTGTAAGAGCTCTTCAAGTGTCTTAGTGCTGGCATATCAGTGGAGGGTGCAAATCCTGTAATAGCCTAATAACGGATTTCATTGTAATGTGTAAGATAAAAGAACAAGTTGCTTACCTTCGGTAATGCTCTTTTAGTGGATACTCTAACTGCAGATTCCTCACCTTAAGAATATTACCCAGGCGTCAGACTGGATCCCAAATTTTTCTTAGCAGTGCTCCTGCACACTGTGTGGTTCAGTGTTGATTCTGTACCGCACCGAAAGTGATGTAGCCGTGCCTTACATAAGAACCACCCCCCCATGAACGTCTGGTTCTTGCATGACTCTTTCCGAGCCCTCCGAAGGGGTGCATTAAAAATTGGGAGTGTGCAGATCCCTAACTTGGGACCTTTCTAAAAGGCAAACAGAAGCCACACCACATAATGGGGAGGTGGGAGCGCAGTGAGCAATCTGCAGTTAGAGTATCCACCAGAAAGAGCATTTCTGAAGCGAAGCAACTTGTTCTTCTGATGGATGCTTTTAACCGCAGATTCCGCACCTTTAGAATTTTCCGCACCTTTAGAATTGATGCCAAAGCAGTACCTCCCAAAGACAGAACGTCGTTGCAGTAGACTCCGGTCAAAGAGTCCTGCAGAAATGAACTGGCAAAGAGTCCCTCCCATCGAAACTGTGTCAAGGCAGTAGTGCTCCCTGAGCATGTGTCACCGACGCCCACATCGCAGCTTGGCAGATGTCAAGGACAGTCACTTAGCACACCATCGCCGTGGTAGCAGCATTATCACTGGTAGCACGGGCTCTCAGTCATTCTGGAGGCTGCTTTGAGGCTCGTATGTAGCTGAGCTTAAGGCAGAGGACTATCCATCTCAGAGTCCTTTTCTGCATAGCATTGCATTTCTATGCTCCAGAGAACCCCACAAAAAGCTGATCGTCCATTGGTACGATTGATGGCCCTAGGTATGATCGATGTAAAAGCTCAAAGCTCTTTTGGGGTCCAAGCGGTAGGGTTTCTCCTCATTTTAGGGGAGCAGTGAGCCAAAGAATGCTGGGAGAGGGATGGACTGCCCAATGTGGAAAGAGTCATTTTTTGGCAATAACCTCGGCCAAGTCCTAAGCACAAGTTTGTCCGCACAAAAGGTGATGAAGGGTGACTATGCAGACAGTGCCTGGAGTTCATTCATGTGACGAGCTGAAGTAATCTCAATAAGGAAGAGTCTTTCAGGTCAGAAGATGCAACAAGCAGCTGTGCATTGGCTTAAAAGGTGCACACATGAGAAACGTCAAGATCAAATTAGGGTCCTACTGTGGCATCACAACGGGTTTTGGAAGAAACGTGTATCAAACCTTTAACACAATGTGTTGCAACAGGTGATTTAAACAAGGACGGTTGGGCGGTAAATGCAAAAAAAAGACAAAAGTGCCAACAAATAACCTAATAGTGCCCAAAGACTAAATGAACAGTAAAACATCCAACAGTTTTGCGTGTAAGTGGTCTGTCTTGCGGACTCTACACCAGGCCACAAATTTATCTGAGGTCTTGGCATAAATCGACATCCCTTCAAAACAATAAAGAACCCGTCTGTCCATGCACAAGTAAACCCACTGAGCCGAAGTAACATAGTGGGGTGTTTTGAAATGCAGGGGAGGAAAAGGCAACCCTGACTCACTCTAGTAGTGACGAACAAGTTACTTACCTTCGGTAACGATATATCTGTAAGAAACATTAGTAGTGATAGATTCGTTACCTTAGAATATCCCCAGGCATCAGACTGGATCCGGAAAGTTTTCGTCAGCAGTACCCTGCGCGTCGGTAGGTGGCGTCGTGCGGCTCCGCATCAGTCGTTGGCGTCGTGGTCGCCGAGATGACGTCGCGGGCGCTACTTAGATGCCGCCCGCGCGCGCTGACGTCAGTTCTGTACACGACTTTCCGCGCCAGGAACGCAGAGCCATGCAAGATACTGACCACTGGTGCATTGAAACTAGGGCCCTGAAAGGGATGACCTTAACCCTAGAAATCAGTTCGCAGAACGGGGAGGATGGGTGGGGCGGTAAGGAATCTATCACTACTAATGTTTCTTAGAGATATATCGTTACCGAAGGTAAGTAACTTGTTCATCTGAAAGAAACACATAGTGATAGATTCCTTACCTTAGAATAGATACCCCAGCAATACCAACCCCGGTGGTGGGTCTGCGAACCAAGATCACACCAGAAAGTCACGGAGAACAGAACGGCCAAAGAAGCCGTCTCTCCGGACTTGGCTGTCCAGGCAATAATGCTTAGTAAACGTGTGCAGCGAGGCCCACGTGGCTGCCTGACAGATGACTTGCAGGGGGACACCACGTCCCAATGCAGTAGTGGCTGCAGTAGCTCTGGTGGAATGAGCACGCAGTCCCACCGGAGGTTCTTTTTAGCCAAAGAGTAACAGGCTTTGATACACAAGACGACCCAGCGGGAGATAGTCCTCTTGTGTACCGCCTGACCTTTCTTGGTGCCAACGTAGCCAACAAAGAGTTGGTCATCCACCCGGAACTGTTGTGTGCGGTTGAGATAAAATGAGAGCGCATGTTTTGGGTCCAGACGGTGGAGCCTCTCTTCCTCTCTGGAAGGATGCGGAGGTGGAAAGAAGGTGGGCAAGGTAATAGTCTGCCCAATGTGAAAGGCAGTAACAACTTTTGGCAAAAAGGAAGGACGGGGCCTGAGCACAACCTTGTCCGGATGGACTGATAGGAAAGGAGGCTTACAAGAAAGAGCCTGGAGCTCACTCACTCGCCTACCGGAGGTGATGGCCACCAGGAAAGCAGTTTTCAAGGTCAAGAGACGAAGAGGACAGTCGTGAAGGGGCTCAAAGGGAGCGCACATCAAGTATGTAAGAACCAGATTCAAGTCCCGCTGTGGCATCACGAAAGGAATAGGAGGAAAAAGGTGGGTAATGCCTTTGAGAAATCTATTTACAACAGGGGACTTGAAAAGAGAGGGCTGATCAGGGAGCCTGAGAAAGGCCGAAATAGCAGAAAGATAGCCCTTGATAGTGCCCAGAGCAGAGCCCTGCTGGGCCAAAGAAAGAAGAAACAAAAGGACTTCTGAAAGAGGGGCAGAAAGGGGATCCACAGCCTTTGCTGTGCACCATGCCACAAATTTGTTCCACCTGCAGGCGTATACCAACTTAGTGGAGGGACGCCTGGCTGCCAGAATGACATCACAAGCTTCAGGAGGCAAGTCGAAAGGAATCAACTGCCGCCGCTCAATCTCCACGCAAAGAGGTGGAGGCTGGACAGGTTCGGGTGGAGGACCGTCCCCTGCTGCTGCGACAGAAGATCCTCCCGAAGAGGCAGTCTGATCGGAGGATCGATGCGCATACTGAGTAGCTCGGGATACCATACTCTTCGAGCCCAGTCCGGGGCCACAAGGATGACTTGTGCCCGGTCGCGCCTGATCTTCTTCAGCACTCTGGGCAGAAGTGGTATAGGCGGAAAGGCGTACAACAGACCGCAACTCCACTCGCGACGAAAAGTGTCGCCGAGCGAGTGCCGCTTTGGAAATTCCAACACGCAGAACTGATGACATTGCGCGTTCTCTTCGGTGGCGAATAGATCTAACCAAGGCTCTCCACACTGCTGAAAGAGACCTTGCACCACCTCCGAGTGAAGACGCCATTCGTGATCCAGCATGCACCTGCGGCTGAGTTCGTCCGCCCTGGCGTTCAGAGAACCTGCCAGGTGTTGAACCACCAGGGACATGCCCTGATGTTCCAGCCATGTCCAGAGACGCAGAGCCTCCTGACAGAGAGTCCACGACCCCACCCCGCCTTGCTTGTTGCAGTACCACATGGCGGTGGTGTTGTCTGTGAACACCTGCACTACTCTCTCCTTGACAGAGGGAAGGAATGCCTTCAGTGCAAGCCGTATCGCCCGAAGCTCCAGAAGGTTGATATGGAGCTTGGACTCCGCCGGAGACCAGAGGCCTCTGATGTCCGCCTCTCCCATGTGGCCGCCCCATCCCAGGAGGGACGCATCCGTCACCACTGTAAACTCCGGTTGGGGAAGGGAGAGGGATCTGCCGTCGACCCAATGCCGGTTTGTGAGCCACCACTGCAACTGTCGTGCAGTGCCCTCCGAGATCTGGACGTGATCGGACAGGTTCCCCTGATGCTGCGCCCACTGGAACTTCAGGTCCCACTGCAGAGCCCGCATATGCCATCTGGCATGATCGATCAGCAGGATACAGGAGGCCATGAGGCCCATCAGCCTCAGAGTCACTCTGACTGAAACCCGGGACAAGGGCTGAAAGATCGGAATCAGAGCCCGAATATCCCGGACTCGCTGTTCGGGAGGATAGACCCGAAAATGCGCCGTGTCCAGAACCGTTCCGATAAAGAGGAGCTTCTGAGAGGGAATCAGGTGCGACTTCGGCACGTTGATGGAGAACCCCAGCAAGTGCAGGAGGTCGGCCGTAGTCTGGAGGTGGGAGACGACTGCCTGGGGCGAGCCCGCCTTCAACAACCAGTCGTCGAGATAGGGGAAGACTGAAACCCCTGATCTGCGCAGATGAGCTGCGACCACCGCCATCACTTTAGTGAACACCCGAGGGGCGCTGGTAAGGCCAAAAGGGAGCACGGTGAACTGAAAGTGCTGGTGGCCTACCGTGAACCGCAGGTAACGCAGGTGGGCTTGCAGGACTGGGATGTGGAAATAGGCATCCTGCAAGTCTAGCGCTACCATCCAGTCTTGTGGATCGAGAGCAGACAAGACCTGAGCCAGAGTGAGCATCTTGAACTTCTCTTTGCGGAGGAAGCGATTGACGTTCCGGAGGTCTAAGATAGGACGCAGGCCCTTGTCCTTCTTGGGTACCAGAAAGTAGTGGGAATAGCAACCACGACCTACTTCTGGTGTCGGAACGCGCTCGATGGCCCCCTTGGCCAAGAGGGCCGCAACTTTACTTCCTGCTGAAGAAGAACCAAGTGATCCCCTGACATGCGGTGGTACTGAGGTGGCATGGCTGGAGGGGTAGTCTCGAAGGGGAGGGAGTAGCCCCTCCGGACTATCTCTAAAACCCACCTGTCCGAAGTGATGGTGCACCAGTGGGGGAGGTGATGGCAAAGCCTGCCGCCCACTGGCGTTTGATGGGCCTGAAAGTTCGGACTAGGAAGGTTTGGAGGCAGTGGTGGCCGGGGTGGAGGTGGACTGACCCGTCCGCTGGCCCCTTGGTCCGCCACGGCGGAACCCGCGTCCGCGCTGGGATGGTTGCTGCGCAGGCCTGTGGCTCTGTTGCGAACGCTGCGGGGCACCCCTTCCGGTGCCACGAAAGGAGCGAAAAGCAGAAGGCGGAGGAGGGCGAACTGCAGAGAGTCCCAAGGACTTGGCCGTAGCCCGTGAGTCCTTAAACCGCTCCAACGCGCTGTCCGCTTTGTCGCCCAAGAGGCGACGGCCATCAAAAGGCATGTCCATAAGTGTGTTTTGGACATCCCCCGAAAATCCAGTGGTCCTCAACCAGGCGTGGCGTCGAACCGCCACCGTCGTTGCAATCGATCTGCCCAGTGAGTCGGCGGTGTCTAGGCCACAACGAATCATGAACTTAGCTGCGTCTCTCCCCTCTGCAACAGCCTGGGAGAGAGCCGTCCGGGCCTCCTCCGGACACTGGGGCAGCACTTGCGCCACCGTATCCCATAGAGAGTGGGAATAACGGCCCAAGAGGCATGCGGTGTTCACGGACCGCAGCGCAGAACTGGTGGAAGAAATTTTTTTCTTTCCGAACTGATCCAGTTTTTTTGATTCCTTATCCAGTGGTGCGGAAGGGAAGGCGGTCGGGGAAGCAGAGGCTTGGACAACCAAGCTCTCGGGGGTGGGATGTTGGGAGAGGAAAATGGAGTCACCCGGAGCCGGGCAATGGCGTCGGGCAGTGCTTAATTTGTAAAATAATAAGTGCCGGGGCTCTCGTCGGGTGGCCACTGCAGCTAGCACCACACATTGCCCCTGCCAGCTGCCAATGACAGTAACAACACCACTACTAACCATCACGCTCTTACAAGGGCGACAGTTCATACTATTCCGGGCCCCCAAAGCTATAAGAATGGTGTGCAGCAGTGCTTTGTTTATTTGCTTCATGGGAATACGGTTTGTTGCATAGTACTTAGCGACTCCGTGTGGGACTTCATAGCACTTTAAAAGCTAACTCGGTGGTGCTCATTTAATTGACTTCAAAATTAAGACGTAGAACGAAAGAATCTCATGTTGTATTCAAATATTTGCTACAGGGCACTAACCCACTGAGCTATATTACGGGGGTTCTAGCTTGAAATTTAAGGCAGTGTAGAAGTGCAAGCGTCTTAATTATTTCAGATGGGTAGCTGCCAGTGTGAGTGAAGAAGACCCCGTACTTAATAGAGTCGCGGACCTGTGGGAAGAGACTTTGGAAGGAAAGGGTCTGTGGGGTTAATTTATTGAAAAGTGGGCTTTAACTGTGCGGGGGAGACCTGTGAGAGTAAGAGAAGCATCCAAACCAAATGAAGATGTATTTGCACGATAGATGGACCAGGAGGTGAAGGGCAGTGGGCTTGAGGGTGGGGTGCAGTGAGGCACTGAAGAGGTTAACGCACTTATTGGCCAAAGGGGCATGGAGAGGAAAGCCGGACATTCACGTCCATGCAGAGGTGTGTACCAATGCCCATGGATAGTGGCAAGATGTCTGAATACCAGAGCGGCCGCATGCAGTCCTTTCAAACCAGGAAGGGCTTCAATGAGGCGTCAGATTCGCCAACGAGCCCTGGCGGGGCGCTGTGGAGATGCTGATTTTACAGCACAGCCCTGGGCCCAGAGGAATTATTTAACAAGAGGACCATGGTAATGCGGATTACATTCTTAGAACCAGAGAAGGCATGTTGGGCTAAGCTGAAGGTGGATATTTAGATGTATGAAGAACAAAAGTACATTGGGAGACTGAATCTTCTGAAAGAAGTGGAGAACAAGATGTGGTGGTGAAGTACGTTTCAGGAAACTAATGTGATGACTGAAAGGAACCCAGTAAATCAGAAGGCGTGATTGATAACTATGGCTGTAGATTGAATTTGAAGGGGCGGAGGGACAAGTAGAGAACATTAAAAGGATCGGAAATGAAAGCTGCCTGAAGGTGCTCAAAAGTAAAGGTAAATTGAGGTCAAAGTAAGTGGCCAACGAGTATACGAATAATATGGGCTTTCACCGCAAGCCAACTGTCAGGTGTGTACCAAGGCTTTCATAGCCCTTCTTCTCTCTCTAGTGCCCAATTAGATGTTGGCCCTTTCAGTTGTATATTTAACAGTTCATCTGTTACAGTATAGCTACAGGTTTTACTGATCCAAAGGCTCGTGCTCCCAGTGACGTCTTAGGACATGGGCACGCTGGGCAGTTGCCCGGGGGCCCATGCAGACCAGAATTTAATACTAATTTTCCGTTAAACATTTTTCTTCCTGTGAGTGGTTGTGTAGGCGTGGCCTGTGCATTGCTTTGTCCAGTGGCCTATAATGCTGTTAAAACGGCCTGCATGCTCCAGTGCATTAGGGGCTGAGTGCTCCCTGCCTTGGGTATACATTTTTCACATTTTGTTTTAATGAGACTCCCAATATGGATTTTGCTCTGTAACTCATCGGGAGAATATGAGCAATAAGGAGCCATGTAGCATAATGCATTCGTATCGCACCTGTTTATATAGGTCTTCTCTGCAAGGAAACATTTAGTCATTAACTATTTATGTATTGTTTTCCGTAGCGCCATTTCCACCACGTCCAGGTTTCAGAGCGCTGTATATTGCATTGTGATACAAAAGTAAACATGTGATGACTGTATGAATGTTAATATTAATATTGAGTAAAGCGATCAGCACCATAAACCAGTGCAGACGGGTCAGGAGTATGAGAAATGAGGAAAAGTGACATTTAACAATATGTTTAGATAAGTACAGCTAAACATCGATTATTCCCTGCTTTACTGATTTTAGAACGTCTACCGCCATGATGCCTTCGGCAAACGTGTGCATTTATAATAAATAAATCAAGTTTATAGATGACATAAAAAACATGACACGAGTGATTTCTGTTGCAAAAGAGAATAAAAACACACTAGATGGGATATATAGCAATATATATCGGTAGGTAAAGTTACTACAGAAATAGGTTATTCCTTACATGTTGCAGAAAGAGTTACTGTCCCCGACATGCATCTTACCAGCATGGCTTCTGCCTGACTGCAGCAGGGACCGGGCTGCCCCATATTAGCAAACTGAATCGAGACACCATAATCGCAGACTACACATTACTGAGACTGCCTTTTCGTTTGAATTTACCTGAGGCCTGCTGCGCAACACGCTGCTTCCGTCTTCTGTCTTCGGCGGGCGATTAGTGCTGAGGCTGCGCAGTATGCTGGGGCGGGCCGCGGGCGAAAACAGTGATCATTGGTCCGACTCGGGACCCACACTGGATGATTTGCCAAGGAGAGACGGGGCCGGACTAATAACGTATTTTCCAGGCGTCATTGGTAGCACTACTGTGATTGATTGTAGTGACGGGTAAGCTGAGGCAAGGGACCCAGGCGCCGGTTTCTGACAGTGTGTGTCTCTTAATAGGTCGGGCGACCGCAGCGTCCAATTTGAAATATTTTAAGCACAGTCACGTGCGATATCAGCTCTTCGCCGCCACCGGGGAGACCCATGTGAACTCAGTCAGACTGGAGAGCACTGAGCAGGCAGCAACTAATATCGCGCGTAGACCCGGCCCTGACAAATAAGTGCCGGTGCTGAGCACCGGAAAGCACCGGCACAAATTAAGCACTGGCGTCGGGCCACGTTCCTATCCACAGGAGCCCCTGTGGTGGGCCTGGACCAAGTGCCCAAAAGAACGTCATAAAGGGCTTCATTGAAGGGAAGCAGCGGCTCCGCAGAAGTAGCTGCTGGCTGAAGCACCTCTGTCAGGAGGTTAGTCCTGACGGCCACAGTAGGGAGCACGAGGTGTAGGGCCTAGGCCGCCCTACGCAACACCACAGCATAACTAGCACCTTCCTCCGTAGCCACTGTAGGAGGAGACAGCATGCCAAGGTCTGGTGAGGTATCCAGACCACTGGCGTCCCGCAACTCCTCAGCCCAGTCCTGTTCAGACTCGCAAGCAGCTGCGAGAGGGTCCCCAGACCCCTCCCAGTCCTCCCCTACCTCCTCAGGCTGTTCAGCAGGCCTAAAATAAGGAGCAGGGACATGGGGATAGAAATCCCCGAGCAACGTCGAGAACGGCATCGATCGACGCCGGCTCGACGCCGCGTCCACTTCGGGGCTGAAACCGGGGTCGACGTCGTCCCGAGGAGCGGGCGGCGTCAGAAGTGGTGCTGGTGGGGTCGACTTCGGTGGAGGTGTTATAAGGTCAACCGGCGTCGACCGGGATCCAGCGGTGCCGAGGCCGGAGCCGACAGCAACGCCGGGGCCGGAGCCGCCGGTGAGGAAAGGCGATGACCCCCAGTCGGGTCCGCGGGGCCCGAAGGTGCACCAGCGGGACCCGACGGCCCAAAGAGGCGAGCCCTGGCCGACAGGAATTCATGTATTTGGGCCGGAGTCGCCGACGGACCCGGGAAGCTACTGCATAGGCTCCGCCGGAGCCGCGGGGGAGGCACCACCCGCACCCTCAGCCGCGTCGCACGACCGGCGAGGGGAAGTCGGAGAACGATGGCGTTTCTTCGACTTCTTGTGCTTCGCCCTTACCTGACCCCGAGTGCGAAGACTTGGATCCCGAAGACCGATGGTGATGACTCCGCGCACGGTCCCTCGACCTCCCACGGGACCGGGACCTCGAACGGCGCGGAGCCGACTGCCGGGCTTCCAGCAACTTTCGGGACCGCTCCCGCAAAGTCTTCGGCGCCATGGCCCGGCAGTCGGGGCACGACTTGGGGTCGTGGTCGCGCCCCAGGCAGAAAAGACACACACGGTGCGGGTCCGTCACCGACATCCTACGGTGACAGTCCCCGCAGGACTTAAAGCCGGGCATCCTAACTGCACCAGTAGTCGAAGGCTCGATGAAAAATAAAGACAAAAAGCCTCAAAAAGTCAGTCAAAAATTGACTGGGGGTTCCTGCTCTTCCCGGATCTGCGCTTGGTGGCGCGGAAAAAGAAAGAACTGACGTCAGCGCGCGTGGGCGGCGTCTAAGTAGCGCCCGCGACGTCATCTCGGCGACCACGACGCCAACGACGGACACGGAGCCGCACGAAGCCACCTACCGACGCGCAGGGGTACTGCTGACGAAAACTTTCCGGATCCAGTCTGACGCCTGGGGATATTCTAAGGTAAGGAATCTATCACTATGTGTTTCTTTCAGATATGCTTCATAATCGGGTTCATCCTGGCTGCTAAAAGCCAGGATGGGCTTGACCGTATTCCAAGGAGCTCTTTGTGTATATATATATTCTTTTTTTGTGAACGGCAATTCATATTACCACTAAAAATGACTCATCCATGCCCAGGTATCCCTTTATTCACAGGGTGGATGGGCACTATAAAAATAATTATACTTATGATAATTATGCGAAGGGGCATAAAAGAAGTACAATGGTCCTATGACCCTCAGCTTGCCAACATGTTTCTGCCCTATTCCTACAGACAGATTTGGTCCCGGGCATTCGTCAGGACAAAAGGAATGTCAGTGCAATTCCAAGGTTCATCACACACAAATGGCATGCACATATAATTGCATGCGACAGGGAAGGCTACTTGCCTGTCCGGGGACTGGTACAAAAGTACCAAACCCATACAGGTGTATTTCTCAAGCCCCACGGCGTGCAGATGCTGGTTTTGCCCTGTAGTCAGACAGATTCCAAGGGTCCCGAATCCGCCATGTACCGACTTGGTACCACACTTCCCGGCTTACCGTACCACTTTCGGCTGGACGTTTCATGTTCCGGGAGAACGTATCTGAATCTTCCCTAACTGCTAAGGAGGTCTACCATAGCTTCCGGGTAGTCTCCATCCTTGGAAAGAAAATCCACGTTTTTGTGTCAGTGATAAATGGACATCCACCACTTCAGGTGGTAGGTAAAATGCAGTCAACTGCCGCAGGCTCAGTCTCCACACACGGAGGTGTAGGTTGCGCAGGTTCGAGTGAAGGAGCCTGCTCTGCTGCTGCGACAGAAGAGCCTCCTGAAGTGATAGCCTGATCGGAAAGGCACATGCTCACGCCCAGAAGCTCCGAGAACCACGCTATCCTGGCCCAGTCCAGATCCTCTAGGATGACTTGACCCCGGTTGTCCTGATCTTCTTCAGAACTTAGGGCAGGAGAGGAAGGGGTGTGAAGGCATAATAGAGTCCTATGTTTAATTCCAGCAGAAATGAATCTGAGTGAGTAATTTCATGGGAACTCCAATGTGCAAAACTGTTCTCGAAGGAGGCAAAAAGATTTTGCAAGGGTTTTCCTCACTGCCAGAAGATGCCCTGGCATCAGGATACAGATGCCATTTGTGATCCTCCAGATGCCGACTGGTGAGCTCATCCACCCCGGCATTCAATGAGCCCACCAGATTGTTCACAACCAGGGAAATGCCCTTCCGCTCCGGACAACTCCAGAGGTGCAGGGCTACTTGGAACAGGACCCAACTCCGCCCTCCTTGTTATAGTACAACATGGCAGAGGTAAAATAAATAAATAAATATATCAGTGAGGCTGACATACAGGTGCGATTCTTCCGTGGCCTGTGTTGTGGGGTTATCAAGAGGGGATTCACTCCTGCTACAACAGACTGCTTCCTAGACAAACAACAGGACAGAGAACTTAAGGTGGGTGTTGTAGCGTTTTTCAAAATATGTAAAATGCACAAATATTATGAGAACCTTGTTTTTTAAATGCTTTAGTTTCAATGATGTACAGAGTTGTAACTAAAGAATTGACGAGATTGCTCCTGAAACAAAATGTTTAGGTCATATTGAAGTCAAGATTATGCTATAAATATTTAGGTCACATTTTCATGTACACACCATTAATTATCAAAAGGATGTTTATTTTTTTATTTATAAAGTTTTATTTAGCGTGAACATGACCCTTGAGGGTATCGAACACTTTACAAATGGTCAGGAAAGAAGAAACCGGTAGAGCAAACAACAACATAATCAAGAGCGTTACAGGATGTAGTAGTTCCCAAGTTGGAAGGGGGAGCACCTCAAGGTCCAGGCCGACAACTCAAACAAGATCATAACAGGCAGGTAATAAACAAAGGTGCAGACACTGTGCCCATTCGGGGCCCAGAGAGTAGAGGTTGTGGGTTCTAGAGCAGAAATTTGTTCGTCAATAACACTTTAACTTCTTTTTTTGAATGATGCAGTTGAGGGGTTCAGTCTGACTTCAGGGGGGCAGGGAGTTCCAAATACCCAGGGCAATACCCGAGAAGGCTCTGTTGTAAGCTTTCTTTTTATGAAATTTCTGTGGTTTCAACAATAAGGTGCTGGTGCTTATGGAGGATCTGCAGCCACCCGATAGATCTAGTTTTTGTGCAAGGTATATCGGTGTGTTGAAGTGTAGGGCTTTATTGGTCATGCAGGTAAATTTTTAACTGTTTCCTTGCCTCATATCAGAGGCAGTTTAGAGATTTCAGATCAGGTGTGACGTGGTTGTTTCTTTTAGATCCTGTGATGAGCCTTGCAGCAGAGTTATGAGAGGCCCTTAGTGGAGCCAACTTGGATCTGGGTAGGCCGCAGAGGGTTGCACTACCATAGTCCAACCTGGAAATCGCTAGTGCTCGAACAGCTGACTTGAAGTCATCAAGGGGGAGGAAGGGTTTTATTTTTCTTAAGATGTTCATATGGATGTTTGCTCTTTTAGTGGCAGCACTGATGTGCTTCTGCATGTTTAACTTGTTGTCTAGGGTTATACCCAGTGAGCTTGTGGACTCTATAACATGTGGTAAACAGTTAAGATCTGCTAGTTGCTTCATCCATTCTTTAATGTCAGGTGACTGTTGGGGCGATTAAGAGTAGTTCCGTTTTGAGAGCATTTAGTTTGAATTGGTTGCAGGTCAGCCAGTTTTGGTTTCTTAGTAGAGTTATGTTGAGAGACCTGATATCTGCAAGAGGAGAGATTTTCAAGGACAGTTGGGTGTCATTGGCATACATGTGATAGTGGATGTTGGGCAGTTTCAGAATTTTAGTAAAAGGCTCCATGATCAGGTTAAAGAGTGTGGGTGACAGCGTGGACCCCTGTGGGACCCCTATTGTGACCAGTATGGTATTGGACAGGGCCTGATTAACATTGATTCTTTGAGTTCTGTTGAGGAGAAAGGAGGCGAACCAGTTTAGGATGGACCCTGATAACCCCATCCTATATTCCAATAGGTCAAAGAGGCTGTCATATTTAACTGTATCGAAAGCTGATGATAGGTCGAGGAGGATCAGAAGGCAAGATTCGTTCTGGTCCAGCATTTTTAGCACGTCGTTCACTATGTGCTTTAGAGCCGATTCTGTGCTGTGGCCCCGACGGAAGCCAGATTGGAATCGGTCTAAAAGTTGGAATTGTTCTATGTGGTTGCATAGTTATACGTGGACACATTTCTCAAGGAGCTTCACCAGAGTCAGAATGTTGGAGATTGGGAGGAAGTTGTTTAGATCGGTGTGGTTTGCCGTGGGTTTTTTCGAAAAAAGGGTTACCTGCCCAGACTTTAGGCAATCTGGAATAGTGCCTGGAAGTAGTGAGGCATTTACTATTTTGGTCCATTGTGGGAGTACAGGCTATTTAATCTCACTGAGGAAATTCTATGGCAGAGGGTCGCTGAAGTGGTTTGAAGATTTCAGAGCTGTTAGAATTTTGAGAATGTGGCTTTCATCAAAGGTTTTGAATATATTCCACCAAGCGTTGTTTTTGGGGGAATGCCCTGGGAGTTATGGGGGCTCACCAATCCGCTGAGAGGTGAGGCTGATATGTGGTATGACCAGAAAGCGCTACATTGCTGTCCGCAAATTATTTTCAATCTTTTTCGTCTTTTTGAGGAAAGAGGAGGCAAATTCCTCACAGTTTGGCTGCAGACTAGACCCAGTTGGGGAAGGTTTGGGTTGACTATTCGATTGCAGTTTGACAAGTTTAAACAGTTTTTTGGGTTGATTCAAGGTGTTCAAGGGATGGTGAGAGTCTTCACGATCGTTCAGCAAGTCTCAGATTGTCTTTCTGCATTTAGACTACTATTTTACCATTGTTTAGAGTCATTTGTGGACATTATTTTTAGCTGTAAGGGCGCAATCGAGTCTAGAATGTTCAACATGGAATTGTTATTATGCTCTGTAAGGTAATGGACATCTGACATGCCCACAGGAGGAGGCAAGATGTTATTGCTGAGGGTTGTCAGTTCATTCAGGTTTATGTTTTGCATGTTCCTTTTCCAGTGTTTGGGCTTCTTTAGTTGAGCCTTAGTTGTCTTTTTGTGTTATATTCAACTTGCTCTTGCTCATTCCCCTCTCCCAATCCGTATCCTGCTGCAAAGCCACCTCTCCTCTTGTTCCGCGGAGAGTCAAGGAGATGATGTAAATGAATTAGAATTGCACAATATTATGTTTGAAAGTGTGTATTGGGAATGAGGCTTCCATGATGTACTTAAAGTATCATTTTCAAGGACTTCCGCAGGAAGTTTAGTAGAAGGTGTTCTGTATAGTCTGTTGTTTTTTGAGGAGATGGGAGGTTGTTCCGGTATATAGAGCATTTCCTTAGACCAGTCAGCTGGTGACGAGGGCTTGAGTCACTGTTTTCCTGGTGTTGACAGGGATCCATCTGAAAATCTTACGGAGCATGCAGAGCGTGAAAGCAGGAGGAGGCTACTACGTTGACCTGGCGCATTCCGGAAGTTGACTCTGGTTGTGGTGGTTTACTCCATGAGAGATCGGATTAGTTGGGTGTTGTGAGAAGTTGGCCTGGTATATGCTGTCCACTAATTAAAGTGGGCACCTTGCACCAGTCCAAACGACCCTTATTGATGATTAGGTTAAAGACAACCTTTATTGAAAGCTATCCTAGTGGCAGCTATGGAGAGCAGCCTTCAGGCTAAGTCTCGAAGGAATGTAAAGCAGCTTGTTTTACCAGTATATAACCTCCTGAATGACCAAATGAAAGGAGAACCACACAAGGTATATATAAAATATATGTATTTATTACTAAACACTCTCTACTAACCTCTTTATGAGATTAGAGAACAAGACACACAATATTAAATCACTAGAACAACAGTAAATAGCACAATACACAGTGGGCTCCAGGGGGAGACCAAACCATATACTAAGAAAGTGGTATAAGAACCACGACTTGACTGACACAGTGCCTAGAGCACGTAGAATCGCTGGGACCCCAAGGAACCACCCAAGGTAGTGACACAGGGGACCCACGGAGGACGGGTGCAGTGTGGGAACACAGACGCGAGCTCCGTACAACTCTATGGGAAAGTCGCGGTTGGAAATTTAAAGATTAAGGACACTTACGAGAGGACTTTAAGCAAACCCAGCTAAACATAGAAGGTTCTAAGGCCAGCACCCTTGAGAGTACCGGGGTACCCGTGTTACCTATCCCAGAGGAGCCGGGTGCATAGGGGTCAAGTGGTGTCGGAAACCCTCGTCGTTTTCAATGGCGTGATGCGGAAATGTACTGCTGCCGTGGAGAAGAAAAGCGTCCGGTGTGATCCAAGCCTGGATCGGAGATGAGAAGAACCTGTAAGCAGAGGGGACAAAGTCTGGGTCACTTCACGTGACCAGGAGCGGAGCAATCGAATGCCCACCGATGTCGGGTGCTTCAGGTGAGATGAGGTGAAGCTTGACTCTGCAGCCACGGGGACCAGGAGACGTCTCACGACGACCACAGTCCGGATTCGAGCTGTCCCACGAAGGATGTCAAGTGCTGGGGGGTCAGTGTCCGGATTGAACACCAACAAGCCTTGGCAACGGCAACCCACGCAGTCAGAGGAAAGATGCTTCTGTGAGGACCAGCAAGGTCCTGGGGACTCTCCAAGCGATGGAGAGTCAAGGCACGTCTGGAGCAACCAGGGAAGCCCACTGAAAGTTAAAGTTGCCTTCTCAGGGACCACAGGCCAACGGACCAGGGATCGCGAAGGGACCTCGAGCTGAATCACTAAATGCCAGCCCACGGAACAATCGTGGAGTGTAGGTTGGAAATCTTCGGTGGAATTTCTGCTCGGGGTCAGAACTACAAGTAGCCCAAAGCACAGCTTCAGGGATCGCCGAAAAGCATATGCTGCTGCAAATGTACACTGTGCCCAGGGGTATGGGTTTCACGGTCCCCACGAGGGATACAGGCCTCAGAATTGCTGAGAGCGTAGATCGACCTCGGAGACCTCGGGAACCCACCTCCTGTGTTGCAGAAATCTTCGGAGTCCTTCAGGAGCTTCATAGCTGCAAACCGGTCAGATGCGTTTAGGTGCCTGCTCAGCAGGGGAGTAACTCCTTTACTCCAAGGGAGATTCTTCTGTCGTCCAACGAAGTGTAGATCGTCAAAAGTACTTGGTTTCTGTAGCAGAGTTTAGTCCAGATAAATCCAAAGTCCTGTAGTCAGGGGTTCCTATTTTATACCCAAGGAAGGGGTGGGACAAACTCTGAGGACCCACCTATGGGAGGGTCAGGACAGAGGGGTGGCTACACCCATGTCCTTTGTCCAGTTTCGCGCCAGAGCAGGAGCAAATGGCTCCTGCAACCGGTTTGAGCTGGACTATGCACAGGGACACCAAATGTGCCCCCAGTGCAGACATCAAAGCACTCTCAGAGTGCACCCACCCAGCCCCAATACACTAAAGCCTGTCTGGGAGGTGGTCACACCTCCCTGTGACAGGAAACCTATTGTCAAACCTTCCCCTGCCGGAGTTTCGTCCAGCAGCAGGAGGGCAGACTCGTGTCTGTGGCTGGCAGCATCCATTTTGTGATGCCAGGGTCAAGAAAGCTGGTACCGGGTGTACCGGTGCTGTCATATTTCTCCCTCTAGGAGGGTGGAATCATACCTCCCACACCAGTTACTGGTGTGGAGGTATGATTCCAAGGTGTTTGACACCAAACATGACATGTTTCCATGCAGCCATATTAAAGTTAGCATTTACCGCGAGGTTATAATGCACTTATGTATATATGGTTGGCTGCATCACAAACAACCCCGGAGAATAGGTTCCGAAGGCTGCAGAGGGGCTCTGCTCATGCATGGGCACCCTCCCCTCTCACATAAAACCCAGCACCCTGCCTTCAGTATTGATAAGGCCTGCCATAGGGGTGACTGATAGGTTTATATGTGCAGTGATTAGGTTAGATATAGTGAACCTATATCTAAGTAAGGGGTGCATGCACCACCTTACACAGGCTGCAGTAGCAGACTTGTGGTGTCATTTTAAATGGTCTCTCAGGGGTGGCATAATACATGCTGCAGCCCCTGGGAGGCCTCTGGGGTACCTATGCCCTGGGTACATAGTATACCATATACTAGGGACTTATAAGGGTACCCCAGAATCCAATCTGGAGTGTACCTAAAGTACATGAACAACCAATTTAGGGAGTAAGCAGATAAACTGGGGTCCTGATTAGCAGGATCCCAGTCAGACTAGTAAAAAACCAGCAAAACACCAGAAAAAAAGTGGGGGTAACCATGCAGTCAGATTCCACCTTCCTACATAACCCCCCTCCCCCAAACGAAAGGAGATAAGGCTAACCTTGTCCAGTTGAGTCTTTATTGACTAAGTGGCCATATAAGGAAGATCGTGCACTAGCATGGATACCCCCTGTCTTATGGTCCACTAAGCAGTCCCTACCCCTAAGGGTATGGGATGGTCTCCAAAAGTTGGGATTTCTACCTGTAGGGTGTTTTGGCAAAGTAAAAGGCTGGTGGGGTGGCTGAGTAGAGAAGTGAGGCCCTAATAAAGTTGGCCTCAGCTTCCTCAGATCACTGGTCACCATGGAGGCCTTTCTTTCCATGACTGAGTTGTATCTGGCCCTAAAGGTCAACCTCTGGCTGCCTACAGCTGGGGGTTGGGTCCCACTGGTTGGAACACTGGAGGGACATGGTAGTTTTGGAACCACTTGGTCCCAGGTTTGCCTTTGCCCAACAGAATCCATCTGGGGGAGGTCCCTATCCAATGGTAAGAGGGATCCCTCAGTGGGTTGAGGAATTTTCACCTGGCTAGGGCTACTAGACTGGGTGCCCCTTATCTGTTGATGGGGAGGTTCCTCTGGGCAGTGGGCCTTTAGGGGTCCACTGACCTCCCTGACCTCTGCAGCCCTAGGCTGATTGAGGTAGGGTAGAGAGGGGCAGGATACCTGCTCCAGACTGGGTACCACCTTGGAAGGGTCCCCTGCCATCATGGGTGTTGCCAGGCCAGGCCTGACCACCTCTGGGGCAGTTCCTTCACTAGGGGTAGGATCAGTTCCCTGAGGAAGCTGTCCCTTACCTATAGTCTGGGGAGAAGAAGACTTTTCTTCAACCCTTCTGCTCTCTTGTGGAATAGAGTGGGCCATTCTTTCAGGCTCCACCTCTCCAAAATTTCCCTGGGAGTAGGCTGAGGCCCTAAGAGCCCCACCAACTTTCTCAGGGAGGCCTAACATTCTTAAATGGGCCTGGTATTCAACTTCAGCCCAGGCTGAAATTTCCAGATCATTGCCCAACAGGCAATCTACAGGTAAGTTTGGGGACACTGCCACTCTCTTTGGGCCAGTGACCCTTCCCCAGCTGAGATTGACTATGGCCATGGGATGATCTGTTCTAATACCATCAATGTTGGTCACCTGGTATTTAAACGCAGGTAAAAGCTGTTGAGGGGGGACTAGTTTCCCTGTCACCATGGTGACACTAGCCCCTGTGTCCCTAAATGCCAAAGCTTTCTGACCATTTATCAGTGGCTCCTGTCTGTACTTGCCCAAAGAATTAGGACTGACAGTAAAAGTGGCAAATCCCATGCCACCATCACAGACTAAGGAGGCCTGTGAGGAGGACCTTGATGAGCTGGGGTCCACCTCAGTTCCCCATAAGAACCCACCTAACTTTTTGGGCGCATTACTACCACCTGGGGGATTACTACTTGTAGTACCAGGAGGAGTGGTAGTATTGCTGGGAGGAACATTTTCCTTATTGCTGGCCTTAGGGCAACTGGGGTCATTTTTCCAGTGGCCAGGCTTCTTACATATATGGCAATAAGGTTTCTTTTCAGGGGAGGAAGGAGTTTGGGACCCACCCCCAGAAGAGGACTTTTGGGGCCCTGTAGTGGATTTATCTTTTGATTTATCCCCGCCTTTCTCTTGGTTTTTGGAAGAATCTTTCTTCTGGTCACCACCCTGATTCTTTGGCTTTACTCTGGTTCTGACCCATTTGTCTGCCTTCTTTCCCAATTCTTGGGGAGAGGTCAGATCAGAGTCCACCAGGTACTGGTGTAAAAGCTGGTTTTGACAATTATTAAGGATCTGCTCCCTCATAATCAAATTGTACAATCCTAAAAAGTGATGCACCTTGTTGCCATGTATCCAGCCCTCCAGAGCCTTAGTAGCACAATCTACAAAGTCAACCCAGTCCTGAGTCTGTGCCTTTTGGGTGTCTCTGAACTTTAACCTGTATTGTTCAGTGGTGAAGCCAAATGCACAAGTTACTTACCTTCGGTAACGATATATCTGTAAGAAACATTAGTAGTGATAGATTCCTTACTTTAGAATATCCCCAGGCGTCAGACTGGATCCGGAAAGTTTTCGTCAGCAGTACCCCTGCGCGTCGGTAGGGGTGTCGTGCGGCTCCGCGTCCGTCGTTGGCATCGTGGTCGCCGAGATGACGTCGCGGGCGCTACTTGGATGCCACCCACGCGCGCTGACGTCAGTTCTGTACACAACTTTCCGTGCCAGGAACGCAGAGCCATGCAAGATACTGACCACTGGTGCATTGAAACTAGGGCCCTGAAAGGGATGACCGTAACACTAGAAATCAGTTCGCAGAACGGGGAGGATGGGTGGGGCGGTACGGAATCTATCACTACTAATGTTTCTTACAGATATATCATTACCGAAGGTAAGTAACTTGTGCATCTGAAAGAAACACATAGTGATAGATTCCTTACCTTAGAATAGATACCCCAGCAATACCAACCCCGGTGGTGGGTCTGCGAACAAAGATCACACCAGAAAGTCACGGAGAACAGAACGGCCAAAGAAGCCGTCTCTCCGGACTTGGCTGTCCAGGCAGTAATGTTTGGTAAACGTGTGCAGCGAGGCTCACGTGGCTGCCTGACATATGTCTTGCAGGGGGACACCACGTCCCCATGCAGTAGTGGCTGCAGTAGCTCGGGTGGAATGAGCATGCAGCCCCACCGGAGGTTCTTTTTTAGCCAAAGAGTAACAGGCTTTGATACACAAGACAACCCAGCGGGAGATGGTTCTCTTATGGACCGCCCGACCTTTCTTGGTGCCAACATAGCCAACAAAAAGCTGGTCATCCACCCGGAACTGCTGTGTGCGGTTAAGATAAAAAGAAAGCGCACGTTTTGGGTCCAGACAGTGGAGCCGCTCTTCCTCTCTGGAAGGATGCGGAGGCGGAAAAACGGTGGGCAAGGTAATAGTCTGCCCAATGTGAAAGGCCGTAACCACTTTTGGCAAAAAGGAAGGACGGGGCCTGAGCACAACCTTGTCCGGATGGACTGAAAGGAAAGGAGGCTTACAGGAAAGAGCCTGGCGCTCACTCACCCGCCTGGCGGAAGTGATGGCCACCAGGAAGGCAGTCTTTAACGTCAGAAGACGAAGAGGACAGTTGTGAAGTGGCTCAAAGGGAGCGCACATCAAGTACGTCAGAACCAGATTCAAATCCCACTGAGGCATCACGAAAGGAATAGGAGGAAAAAGGTGAGTAATGCCTTTAAGAAACCTATTTACAACAGGGGACTTGAAAAGAGAGGGCTGATCAGGGAGCCTGAGAAAGGCCGAAATAGCAGAAAGGTAGCCCTTGATAGTGCCCAGAGCAGAGCCCTGCCGGGCCAAAGAAAGAAGGAACAGTAGAACCTCAGAAAGAGGGGCAGAAAGGGGATCCACAGCCTTTGCTGTGCACCATGCCAAAAATTTGTTCCACCTGCAGGCGTAGACCACTTTAGTAGAGGGACGCCTGGCTGCCAGAATAACTTCACAAACTTCAGGAGGCAAGTTGAAGGGAATCAACTGCCGCCGCTCAATCTCCACGCAAAGAGGTGGAGGCTGGACAGGTTCGGGTGGAGGACCGTCCCCTGCTGCTGCGACAGAAGATCCTCCCGAAGAGGCAGTCGGATTGGGGGATCGATGCTCATACTGAGTAGCTCGGGATACCATACTCTTCGAGCCCAGTCCGGAGCCACAAGAATGACTTGAGCCCGGTCGCGCCTGATCTTCTTCAACACTCTGGGCAGAAGTGGTATAGGCGGAAAGGCGTACAACAGACCGCAACTCCACTCACGACGAAAAGCATCGCCGAGCGAGTGCTGCCTTGGAAATTCCAACGCGCAGAACTGATGACATTGCGCGTTCTCTTCGGTGGCGAATAGATCTAACCAAGGCTCTCCCCACTGCTGAAAGAGACCTTGCGCCACCTCCGAGTGCAGACACCATTCGTGATCGAGCATGCACCTGCGACTGAGTTCGTCCGCCCTGGCGTTCAGAGAACCTCACAGGTGTTGAACCACCAGAGACATGCCCTGATGTTCCAGCCATGTCCAGAGACGCAGAGCCTCTTGACAGAGGGTCCACGACCCCACCCCGCCTTGTTTGTTGCAGTACCACATGGCGGTGGTGTTGTCTGTGAACACCTGCACTACTCTCCCTTTGACAGAGGGAAGGAATGCTTTCAGTGCAAGCCTGATCGCTCGCAGCTCCAAAAGGTTGATATGGAGCCGGGACTCCGCCGGAGACCAGAGGCCTCTGATCTCCGCCTCTCCCATGTGGCCTCCCCATCCCAGGAGGGATGCATCCGTCACCACTGTGAACTCCGGTTGGGGAAGGGAGAGCGATCTGCCGTCGACCCAATGCCGGTCCGTGAGCCACCACTGCAATTGGTGTGCAGTGCCCTCCGAGATCTGGACGTGACCGGACAGGTTTCCCTGATGCTGCGCCCGAGGGGCGCTGGTAAGGCCAAAGGGGAGCACGGTAAACTGAAAGTGCTCGTGGCCTACCATGAACCGTAGGTAACGCCTGTGGGCTGGCAGGACGGGGATGTGGAAATAGGCGTCCTGCAAGTCCAACGCCACCAGCCAGTCTTGTGGGTCGAGAGCAGACAAGACCTGAGCTAGAGTGAGCATCTTGAACTTCTCTTTGCGGAGGAAGCGATTGACGTTCCGGAGGTCCAAGATAGGACGCAGGCCTTTGTCCTTCTTGGGCACCACAAAGTAGTGGGAATAACAACCACGACCTACTTCGGGCGTCGGAACGCGCTCGATGGCCCCCTTGGCCAAGAGGGCCGCAACTTCCTGCTGAAGAAGCACCAAGTGATCCCCTGACATGCGGTGGTATTGAGGTGGCATGGCTGCGGGGGTAGTCCCGAAGGGGAGGGAGTAGCCCCTTCGGACTATCTCTAAAACCCACCTGTCCGAAGTGATGGTGCGCCAGTGAGGGAGGTGATGGGGGAGCCTGCCGCCCACTGGCGTGTGATGGACCTGAAAGTTCAGACTAGGAAGGTTTGGAGGCAGAGGTGGCGGGGGTGGTGGTAGTGGTCTGACCCGCACGCTGGCCCCTGTGTCCGCCACGGCGGAAACCGCGTCCGCGGCCGGGCTGGGATGACTGTTGCGCCGGCCCGTGGCTCTGTTGCGAACGCTGCGGGGCGCCCCTTCCTGTGCCACAAAAGGAGCGAAAAGCGGAAGGCGGAGGAGGGCGGACTGCGGAGAGTCCCAAGGACTTGGCCGTAGCCCGTGAGTCCTTAAATCGCTCCAACGCGCTGTCCGCTTTGTCGCCGAAGAGGCGACGGCCATCAAAGGGCATGTCCATAAGGGTGCTTTGGACATCCCCGGAAAATCCAGTTGTTCTCAACCAGGCGTGGCGACGAACCGCCACCATCGTTGCCATGGATCTGCCCAGTGAGTCGGCGGTGTCTAGACCACAACGGATCATGAACTTGGCTGCGTCTCTCCCTCTGCAACAGCCTGGGCGAGAGCAGGCCGGGCCTCCTCCGGACACTGAGACAGCACATTCGCCACCGTATCCCACAGACAGTGGGAATAACGGCCCAAGAGGCATGCGGTGTTCACGGACCGCAGCGCAGAGCTGGTGGAAGAGAAAATCTTCTTCCCAAACTGATCCAGCTTCTTGGATTCCCTATCCGGCGGGGCGGAAGGGAAGGCGGTTGGGGAAGCAGAGGCTTGGACAACCAAGCTCTCGGGGGTGGGATGTTGGGAGAGGAAAAGAGGGTCACCCGGAGCAGGGCGATGGCGTCGGGCCACGTTCCTATCCACAGGAGCCCCTGTGGTGGGCCTGGACCAAGTGCCCAAAAGAACGTCCGAAAGGGCTTCATTAAAGGGCAGCAACGGCTCCGCAGAAGTAGCTGCTGGCTGAAGCACCTCTGTCAGGAGGTTAGTCCTGACGGCCACAGTAGGGAGCTTGAGGTGTAGGGCCTCCGCCGCCCTACGCAACACCACTGCATAACTGGCTCCCTCCTCCGTAGCCACGGTAGGAGGAGACAGCATGCCAAGGTCTGGTGAGGTATCCAGACCACTGGCTTCCCCCAGTTCCTCAGCCCAGTCCTGTTCAGACTCGCAGGCTGCAGCGAGAGGGTCGTCCGACCCCTCCCAGTCCTCCACTTGCTCCTCAGGCTGTTCAACAGGCCGAAAATAAGGAGAGGGACATGGGGATAGAAGCACAAGTTACTAACTTGTGTAACGATATATCTGTAAGAGACAGTAGTTAGTGATAGATTCCTTACCTTAGAATATCCCCAGGCGTCAGGCTGGATCCGGAAAGTTTTGCGTAGCAGTACCCTTGCGGCGTCGGTAGGCGGCGTCGTGCGGCTCCGCGTCCGTCGTCGGCGTCGTGATCGCCGGGATGACGTCGCGGGCAGTACTTAGGCGCCGCCCCTGCGCGCTGACGTCAGTTCTGTACACGACTTTCCGCGCCAGGAACGCAGAGCCATGCAAGAAGCTGACACAGGTGTCTGAAAAATACTAGGGCCCTGAAAGGGATGTCCTTAACCCTAGAAATCAGTTCGCAGAACGGGGAGGATGGGTGGGGCGGTAAGGAATCTATCACTAACTACTGTCTCTTACAGATATATCGTTACACAAGTTAGTAACTTGTGCATCTGAAAGAGACACGTTAGTGATAGATTCCTTACCTTAGAATAGATACCCCAGCAATACCAACCCCGGTGGTGGGTCTGCGAACAAAGATCAGACAAGGAAGTCCTGGAGGACAGAACGGCCAAAGAAGCCGTCCCTCCGGACCTGACTGTCAAGGCAGTAATGCTTAGTAAACGTGTGCAGCGAGGCCCACGTAGCTGCCTGACAGATAACCGGCAGCGGAACACCGCGGCCCAAGGCCGTGGTAGCAGCCGTTGCCCTGGTGGAATGGGCACGCAGCCCAACAGGAGGCTCCTTCTTAGCCAAAGAATAGCAGGTCTTGATGCACAAGGTAACCCAGCGGGAGATGGTCCTCTTGTGCACCGCCCGACCTTTTTGGCGCCCACGTAGCCAACAAAGAGCTGGTCATCCACCCGGAAGTGTTTCGTGCGGTCGATATAGAAGGAGAGCGCACGTTTTGGGTCCAGACGGTGGAGCCTCTCTTCCTCTCTGGAAGGATGCGGAGGCGGAAAGAAGGTGGGCAAAGTGATGGTCTGCCCAATGTGGAAAGCAGTAACCACCTTTGGCAAGAAGGACGGACGCGTCCGAAGAACAACCTTGTCTGGATGAACAGACAGAAAGGGAGGTTTGCAAGAAAGAGCCTGGAGCTCACTCACCCGCCGAGCGGAGGTGATGGCCACCAGAAAGGCTGCCTTTAGAGTCAGAAGACGAAGAGGACAGTTATGCAGAGGCTCAAAGGGAGCGCACATTAAAAAGGTAAGAACCAAGTTCAAGTCCCACTGAGGCATTACAAACGGAACAGGAGGGAAGAGGTGAGTAATGCCTTTTAAGAACCTGTTAACAACAGGGGACTTGAAAAGGGAGGGCTGATCAGGGAGCCTGAGGAAGGCCGAGATAGCACAAAGATAACCCTTGATGGTACCCAGGGCAGAACCCTGTTGGGCCAGAGAAAGAAGGAACAGAAGGACCTCAGAAAGAGGGGCAGAAAGGGGATTCACAGCCTTTGCTGTGCACCATGCCACAAATTTGTTCCACCTGCAGGCGTATACCACCTTAGTGGAGGGACGCCTGGCTGCCAGAATCACATCACAAACTTCGGGAGGCAAGTCGAAGGAATCAACTGCCGCCGCTCAATCTCCACGCAAGCAGGTGTAGACTGGACAGGTTCGGGTGGAGGACCGTCCCCTGCTGCTGCGACAGAAGATCCTCCCGAAGAGGCAGACGGATCGGGGGATCTATGCTCATATTGAGTAGCTCGGGATACCAAACTCTTCGAGCCCAGTCCGGAGCCACAAGAATGACTTGGGCCCGGTCGTGCCGAATCTTCTTCAACACTCTGGGTAGAAGTGGTATAGGCGGAAAGGCGTATAACAGACCGCAACTCCACTCGCGACGAAAGCGTCGCCGAGCGAGTGCCGCCTTGGAAATTCCAACGCGCAGAACTGATGACATTGCGCGTTCTCTTCGGAGGCGAATAGATCTAACCAAGGCTCTCCCCACTGTAGAAAGAGTCCTTGCGCCACTTCCGAGTGAAGACGCCATTCGTGATCCATCATGCACCTGCGGCTGAGTTCGTCCGCCCTGGCGTTCAGAGAACCTGCCAGGTGTTGAACCATCAGGAACATGCCCTGATGTTCCAGCCATGTCCAGAGGCGCAGAGCCTCCTGACAAAGGGTCCAAGACCCCACCCCGCCCTGTTTGTTGCAGTACCACATGGCGGTGGTGTTGTCTGTGAACACCTGCACTACCTTCCCTTTGACAGAGGGAAGGAATGCCTTGAGTGCAAGCCGGATCGCCCGGAGCTCCAGAAGGTTGATATGGAGCCGGGACTCCGCCCGGAGACCAGAGGCCTCTGATCTCCGCCTCTCCCATGTGACCGCCCCATCCCAGAAGGGACGCGTCCGTCACAACTGTATGCTCTGGCTGGGGAAGGGAGAGGGATCTGCCCATGACCCATTGCCGGTTCGAGAGCCACCACTGCAACTGTTTTGCAGTCCCCTCCGAGATCTGGACGTGATCGGACAGGTTGCCCTGGTGCTGCGCCCACTGGAACTTCAGGTCCCACTGCAGAGCCCGCATATGCCATCTGGCATGATTGACCAGCAGGATGCAGGAGGCCATGAGGCCCAGCAGCCTCAGGGTCATCCTTACCGAAACCCAGGATAAAGGCCGAAAGATCGGAATCATAGCCTGAATATCCCGGACTCGCCGTTCGGGAGGATAGGCCCGAAACCGCGTCGTGTCCAGAACTGCTCCGATGAAAAGGAGCTGTGGAGAAGGAATCAGATGCGACTTCGGCACATTGATGGAGAACCCCAGCGAGTGCAGGAGTTCGGCCGTAGTCTGGAGGTGGGAGACGACTGCCTGGGACGAGCCCGCCTTCAGCAGCCAGTCGTCGAGGTAGGGGAAGACTGAAACCCCTGCCCGGCGCAGATGAGCTGCGACCACCGCCATCACTTTCGTGAACACCCGAGGGGCACTGGTAAGGCCAAAGGGGAGCACGGTGAACTGAAAATGCTCGGGGCCTACCGTGAACCGAAGGTAACGCCGGTGGGCCGGCAGGACGGGGATGTGGAAATACGCGTCCTGCAAGTCCAACGCTACCAACCAGTCTCCAGGGTCGAGGGCAGTCAAGACCTGAGCTAGGGTGAGCATCTTGAACTTCTCCTTCCGGAGGAAGCGATTGACGTTCCGGAGGTCCAAGATAGGACGCATGTCCTCCTTGTCCTTTTGGGCACCAGAAAGTAGTGGGAGTAGCAACCACGCCCTACTTCTGGGGTCGGAACATGCTCGATGGCCCTCTTGGTCAAGAGGGCCGTGACTTCCTTCTGTAGAAGCACCAAGTGATCCCCTGACATGCGGTGGAATTGAGGTGGCATGGCTGGGGGGTGGTCTCGAAGGGGAGGGAGTAGCCCCTTCGGACAATGTCCAAGACCCACCTGTCCGAGGTGATGGTGCGCCAGTGGGGAAGGTGATGGCGGACCCTGCCCCCTACTGGCGTGCCGTGCACCTGAAAGGAGGGACTAGGAGGGCTTGGAGGCCGCGGACGGGTTGGAGGTGGTGGCCTGACCCGCACGCTGGTTGCCCGATCCGCCACGGCGGAATCCACGTCCTCGGCCACGCGAAGACGCCTGCTGCGCGGGCCGGTGGCTGGGCTGCTGACGTGAAGGGGCGCCCCTACCGTGGCCACGATAGGGGCGAAAAGCAGAAGGTAGCGGAGGGCGTGTAGCAGAAAGGCCCAGGGACTTTGCAGTAGCCCGTGAGTCCTTAAAGCGCTCCAACGCATGGTCTGCTTTGGACCCAAAAAGACCGACTCCATCAAAGGGCATGTCTATGAGAGTATTCTGGACATCCCCTGAAAAACCAGTGGTTCTCAGCCAGGCGTGGCGTCGGAGCGCCACCGTCGTTGCAATCGACCTGCCCAGCGAGTCGGCGGTGTCAAGGCCACAACGGATAGTGTATTTGGCCGCATCCCTTCCTTCCGCAATGGCGCGGGAAAGCAGTGCCTGGACCTCCTCAGGGCACTGGGGCAAAACATCCGCCACCGAATCCCACAGAGAGTGGGTATATCGGCCCAAAAGACAAGCGGTGTTAACGGACCGCAAGCCAGCACTGGAGGAAGAAAAACCTTTCTTCCCAAACTGATCCAGGCGTTTGGATTCCCTATCCGGAGGAGCGGTAGGGAAGGCGGTTTGGGAAGCGGAGGCTTGGACAACCAAGCTCTCAGGAGTGGGGTGGACAGAAAGAAACAGGGGGTCGCCCGGAGCGGGGCGATGGCGTCGTGACACGTTCCGATCCACAGGAGCCCCTGTGTTGGGCTTGGACCAGGCGCCCAAAAGAACGTCCGTGAGGGCGTCGTTAAACGGCAGCACAGTCTCCGCAGAGGAGGCTGCCGGCTGAAGCACCTCTGTCAAGATGTTAGGCTTGACCGTCAAAGTAGGGAGCTGGAGACGTAAGGCCCCAGCAGCCCTACGCAACACCGTACCAAAATTGGCCCCCTCCTCCGTAGCCACGGGAGGAGACAGCATGCCAGTGTCAGGAGAAGTATCCAGACCACTGGCCTCCCCTAGACTCTCTGTCCAGTCCTCATCATACTGACAGTTGCGTGTCAGAGGGTCATCAGACCCCTCCCAGTCCTCCTGGTCCTCCTCTGGTTCAAAATAAGGAGGAGGAGGGACAGTTGGGACCCAAGGTCCCATCGGGCGCCGGAGCCGGCGTCCGAGCGACGTCGCTCCGGGTCCAAGTCCGGAGCCGGAAGGAACTGGGGACGACGCCGCCCGGAGCCCAGGGCGGCGTCGAGAACGGCACCCGGAGACATCGGGCGCCGGCGGAGGTGTCGTGAGGTCGACCGGCGTCGATGGGGGTTGTGGAGCCGGGATCGAGGCCGGGGCCGGAGCCGGAGCCGGGATCGAGGCTGGAGGCTCGGGCGACGCCGGGGCCGGAGCCGCGGCGACGCCGGATCAACCCCATCAGGGCCCGCGGGGCCCGAAGGCGCACCGGAGGGGCCTGAAGGCCCGAAGAGGCGGGCCATGGCCGACAGGAACTCCTGTACCTTGGCCGGATCCGCCCCGAACCCGGAAAGGGCGGGTATGACGGGGCGACTCCACAGGCAAGTCCGGGGCCGCGGGGGCGGGGACGGTGCCGGGAGGGGCCTCAGCCGAGTCGCGAGACCGGCGAGGCGAAGTCCGAGAGCGACGATGCTTCTTGGACTTCTTGTGTCGAGACTTACCGGACGAAGAAGACTTCGACGCCGACGACCGGTGTGCACTCCGCGAGCGACCCCTGGACCTCTCACGCGACCGGGGCTTCCGCGGAGCCGAATGCCGGGCCTCGAGGAGCTTTCGAGACCGCTCTCGCAAAGCCTTCGGGTTGAGGGCCTGGCATTCGGGACAAGACTCGGTGTCGTGGCCTCGGCCGAGGCAGAAGAGACACTCCCAATGCGGGTCGGTGACGGACATCATCCGCGCACAGGCGCCGCATCGCTTGAAGCCGGGCATCCCTACGACACCTGAAGGCTGGAAAAAAAAAAAAAAAAAAAAACAGTGAAAAATCACCAAAAGTATGGTCAAAAATTGACCAGGGCACTGCTCTTCCCGGATCTGCGCTTACTGGCGCGGAAAAAGAAGAACTGACGTCCAGCGCGCAGGGGCGGCGCCTGAGTACTGCCCGCGACGTCATCCCGGCGATCACGACGCCGACGACGGACGCGGAGCCGCACGACGCCGCCTACCGACGCGCAAGGGGTACTGCTACGCAAAACTTTTCCGGATCCAGCCTGACGCCTGGGGATATTCTAAGGTAAGGAATCTATCACTAACGTGTCTCTTTCAGATATCCCCAAACGGCGTCGAGAACGGCATCGACCGACGCAGGACCGACGCCGCGTCCACTTCGGGGCTGAACCGGAGGTCGACGTCGTCCCGAGGAGCGGGCGGCGTAAGGATCGGTGCCGGTGGGGTCGACGTCGGTGGAGGTGTAACGAGGTCAACCGGCGTCGACCGGGATCCAGGCCTGGATCCAAGGGTGTCCTGCGGCGCCGGGGCGGGAGCCGACAGCGACGCCGGGGCCGCCGGCGATGAAACGCGAGGACACCCAGGCGGGACCGCGGGGCTTGCACCGGCGGGACCCGACGGCCCAAAGAGGCGAGCCATGGCCGACAGGAAGTCCTGTATCTGGGCCAGAGTCGCCGCCGACCCCGGGAAGGGGGGGTAGTCGGGCGGCGACTCCATGGACTGCGCCGGAGCCGCGGGGGTGGCACCACCCGTACCCTCAGCCGCGTCGCGCGACCGGCGAGGGGAAGTCAGAGAACGATGACGTTTCTTCGACTTCTTGTGCTTCGCCTTACCTGACCCCGAGTGCGAAGACTTCGATCCCGACGATCGCCGATGGTGACTCCGCGCATGGTCCCTCGACCTCCCTCTGGACCGGGACCTGTCACGGCGCGGACCCGACTGCCGGGCTTCAAGCAGCTTTCGGGACCGCTCCCGCAAAGACTTCGGAGCCATGGACCGGCAGTCGGGGCACGACTTGGGGTTGGGGTTGGGGTCGTGGTCGCGCCCCAGGCAGAAGAGAGACACGGGGTGCGGGTCCGTCACCGACATCATCCGATGACAGTGCTCGCAGGATTTAAAACCGGGCAACCCTAACTGCACCAGGAGTCGATATCGACTCGAAAAAAGGTGAGAAAAAGATCTAAAAAAACTTAGTCAAAAAAGACTAGGGGTACCGCTCTCTCCGGATCTGCGCTTGCTGGCGCAAAAAAAGAAAGAACTGACGTCAGCGCGCGTGGGCGGCGTCCAAGTAGCGCCCGCGACGTCATCTCGGCGACCACGATGCCAACGACGGGCGCGGAGCCGCACAACGCCACTACCGACGCGCAGGGGTACTGCTGACGAAAACTTTCCGGATTCAGTCTGACGCCTGGGGATATTCTAAGGTAAGGAATCTATCACTATGTTTTTCTTTCAGATCCATTAAACAGAGCACTCTTCAGGACTTTGTAATTATCAGCATCCTCTTCTCTTACAGTGAGGAGCTTGTCTCTACCTTTGTCTGCAAAGGAGAGCCACAATATTGCTGCCCACTGCTCCTGAGGGACCCTCTGTACCTTACAGGCCCTCTCCAGTGCAGTTATCCATTTGTGGATGTCATCCCAACTCTGGTAGGGAGGGACAATCTTGTTCAGGTTCCTATGGTCATGAGTATGTTCTCTACCTCTAGGGACACTGTTGCTGCCACCATGCCCCAACTTCTGAGAAGCTATCTGAAGCTCCAGGGATTCCCTATCTAAGGCCAATTGCTCTCTCTTGATTCTGAGCTTAGCTCTCTCAAACTCAAGCAGTTGGCACTTCTTCTCATAAGAGGACTCCCTTTTATGAGAAGCAGAGGTCCTATGAGAAACAGAGCTCCCTACAGAAGTACCAGAATGATTAGATTCCTGAGAAGGAGATCTTGATCTTCTTGGTAAACTGTTAACCCTTCCAGGTGGGGTAAAGAGAGGGCCACTGAGGCCTCCTTCCTCACCTTCAGGAAGAATTGGATTGTCCAGGGTAGAATCATTTTGATCCTCCTGGCCAGCATCAGAGTCCAGGTCATTGAAGTTCTCACTTCCTGGCCTTTCCTCTTCTGCTGTCCCACCCAACTTGCCTGCCTCATCAGACCCTGGGGTCTTTCTGAGGTCATCTAAAATCAAACTCTCTATGAGACGTTGAGTGTTTGGGTTTTTCCCGGTCTTCAGTTTCCTAGATGTACACATGGTTCTCAATTCTTGGAATGAGAGATGGTCATACTTAGTTGGCAAGGAGCCACTGGCTTCAGGCCTAGAAGACATGCTAGTGTGGTGTGGTGTATGCACCTACCTACCCTAGTGGGAACTGAAACTCTCTTGAGTAGGAGAAAGGGTGTGCTAGGCCCTTGACTTACCCAACTCTAAGTTCAGTAGAACTTACTTTATTCTAGTCTTGATTTATATGTACCCAAGTACCTTTAGTGGTTTTCAGTTAGTCACTCAATGAGATTATCTGGTAAAACAATAGCAAGCTTGAATCCCCACCGCTGCACACCAATGTGAGAAGTTGGCCTGGTATATGCTGTCCACTAATTAAAGTGGGCACCTTGCACCAGTCCAAACGACCTTTATTGATGATTAGGTTAAAGACAACCTTTATTGAAAGCTATCCTAGTGGTAGCTATGGAGAGCAGCCTTCAGGCTAAGTCTAGAAGGAATGTAAAGCGGCTTGTTTTACCAGTATATAACCTCCTGAATGACCAAATGAAAGGAGAACCACACAAGGTATATATCAAATATATGTATTTATTACTAAACACTCTCTACTAACCTCTTTATGAGATTAGAGAACAAGACACACAATATTAAATCACTAGAACGACAGTAAATAGCACAATACACAGTGGGCGCCAGGGGGAGACCAAACCATATACTAAGAAAGTGGTATAAGAACCACGACTTGACTAGACACAGTGCCTAGAGCACGTAGAATCGCTGGGACCCCAAGGAACGACCCAAGGTAGTGACACAGGGGATCCACGGAGGACGGGTGCAGTGTGGGAACACAGGCGTGAGCTCCGTACAACTCTATGGGAAAGTCGCGGTTGGAAATGTAAAGATTAAGGACACTTAGGAGAGGACTTTAAGCAAACCCAGCTAAACATAGAAGGTTCTAAGGCCAGCACCCTTGAGAGTACCGGGGTACCCGTGTTACCTATCCCAGAGGAGCCGGGTGCATAGGGGTCAAGTGGTGTCAGAAACCCTCGTCGTTTTCAATGGCGTGATGCGGAAAAGTACTGCTGCCGTGGAGAAGAAAAGTGTCCGGTGTAATCCAAGCCTGGATTGGAGATGAGAAGAACCTGTAAGCAGAGGGGACAAAGTCTGGGTCACTTCACGTGACCAGGAGCGGAGCAATCGAATGCCCACCGATGTTGGGTGCTTCAGGTGAGATGAGGTGAAGCTCGACTCTGCAGCCACGGGGACTAGGAGACGTCTACGACGACCACAGTCCGGATTCGAGCTGTCCCACGAAGGATGTCGAGTGCTGGGGGGTCAGTGTCCGGATTGAACACCAACAAGCCTTGGCAACGGCAACCCACGCGGTCAGAGGAAAGATGCTTCTGTGAGGACCAGCAAAGTCCTGGGGACTCTCCAAGCGATGGAGAGTCAGGGCACTTCTGGAGCAACCAGGGAAGCCCACTGAAAGTTAAAGTTGCCTTCTCAGGGACCCACAGGCCAACGGACCAGGGATCGCGAAGGGACCTCGAGCTGAATCACTAAATGCCAGCTCACGGAACACTCGTGGAGTGTAGGCCGGAAATCTTCGGTGGAATTACTGCTCGGGGTCAGGACTACAAGTAGCCCAAAGCACAGCTTCAGGGATTGCCGAAAAGCATATGCTGCTGCAAATGTACACGGTGCTCAGGGGTACGGGTTTTACGGTCCCCACGAGGGATACGGGCCTCAGAATTGTTGAGAGCGTAGATCGACCTCAGAGACCTCGGGAACCCACCTCCTGTGTTGCAGAAATCTTCGGAGTCCTTCAGGAGCTTCGTAGCTGCAAACCGGTCAGATGCGTTTAGGTGCCTGCTCAGCAGGGGAGTAACTCCTTTACTCCAAGGGAGATTCTTCTGTCGTCCAACGAAGTGTAGATCGTCAAAAGTACTTGGTTTCTGTAGCAGAGTTTAGTCCAGGTAAATCCAAAGTCCTGTAGACAGGGGTTCCTATTTTATAACCAAGGAAGGGGTGGGACAAACTCTGGGGACCCACCTATGGGAGGGTCAGGACAGAGGGGTGGCTACACCCATGTCCTTTGTCCAGTTTCGCGCCAGAGCAGGAGCAAATGGCTCCTGCAACCGGTTTGAGCTGGACTATGCACAGGGACACCAAATGTGCCCCCAGTGCAGACATCAAAGCACTCTCAGAGTGCACCCACCCAGCCCCAATACACTAAAGCCTGTCTGGGAGGTGGTCACACCTCCCTGTGACAGGAAACCTATTGTCAAACCTTCCCCTGCCGGAGTTTTGTCCAGCAGCAGGAGGGCAGACTCGTGTCTGTGGCTGGCAGCATCCATTTTGTGATGCCAGGGTCAAGAAAGCTGGTACCGGGTGTACCGGTGCTGTCATATTTCTCCCTCTAGGAGGGTGGAATCATACCTCCCACACCAGTTACTGGTGTGGAGGTATGATTCCAAGGTATTTGACACCAAACACGACATGTTTCCATGCAGCCATATTAAAGTTAGCATTTACCGCGAGGTTATAATGCACTTAAGTATATATGGTTGGCTGCATCACAAACAACCCCGGAGAATAGGTTCCGAAGGCTGCAGAGGGGCTCTGCTCATGCATGGGCACACTCCCCTCTCACATAAAACCTAGCACCCTGCCTTCAGGATTGATAAGGCCTGCCATAGGGGTGACTGATAGGTTTATATGTGCAGTGATTAGGATAGATATAGTGAACCTATATCTAAGTAAGGGGTGCATGCACCACCTTACACAGGCTGCAGTAGCAGACATGTGGTGTCATTTTAAATGGTCTCTCAGGGGTGGCATAATACATGCTGCAGCCCCTGGGAGGCCTCTGGGGTACCTATGCCCTGGGAACATAGTATACCATATACTAGGGACTTATAAGGGTACCCCAGAATCCAATCTGGAGTGTACCTAAAGTACATGAACAACCAATTTAGGGAGTAAGCAGATAAACTGGGGTCCTGATTAGCAGGATCCCAGTCAGACTAGTCAAAAACCAGCAAAACACCAGAAAAAAAGTGGGGGTAACCATGCAGTCAGATTCCACCTTCCTACAGGTGTCGTCAGCGTATGAGATGAAGTTGAGCCCATGGGTGCGGGTGATGTCGGCCAGTGGAGTCATGTAGGCGTTGAGGAGGGTGGGTCTGAGGAAGGAGTCTTGGGGGACTCTGCAGATGATGGGCGGTAGGTGTATTTTCTGGTGCGTCCTGTGAGGAAGGAGGTGATCCACTTGACGGGGTATCCCCTGATGCCGATGTGGTAGAGTCTGGTAGTGAGGGTGTGCTGAGAGACAGGGTCAAAGGCCGCTGAGAAGTCGAGGAGGATCAGGGCTGAAGTCTCACCACAGTCGAGGATGGATTTGATGTCGGTTGCGGCTATTAAGGCGGTCTCTGTGCAGTGGTTGGAGAGGAAGCCTGACTGGGTGGCATCGAGAAGGTTGTGTCCTTCCAGGTGGTCTGTGAGCTGGTGGTTGATGGCTTTCTCCAGGATCGAGGCAGGTAAAGGGAGCAGTGAGTTGGGTGGTAATTTTTTAGCTTGTTGGGGTCAGCGGATGGTTTCCTTAGGAGGAGTTTAATCTCTGCGTGTTTGCAGGCGTGAGGGAAGCTGGCCTTGGTGATGGATGAGTTGAGGATGTCGGTGAGGGCGATGCTGATTTTCTTCTGTCCCAGGTTGAAGGCGTGATGTGGGCAGGGGTCTGTTGGTGCTCCGGAGTGGATGGAGGCCAGGATTGCTGTGGTGAGCGGTGTCCATTTAGTGAGGTGGCTGTGGGAGCTGCCTGTCTGAGGCAGTAGGTGGGCGAGGTGAGCGACCCTTGACCCGGACTCAGGCAGGTCGCTCCCCACGCCGCACAGCACCACCTGTTGTGCCTGTGTACCTTGCTCCCTACCCTCACTGCTGCTGCGAGTTCGAGGCCCTCCTCCACCCGCAGGCTACCACCTGCGCCTCATCCCTGGTGGCCAGTGGGGAACCGTAAGTCTCTGTGTGCCCCCTGTGCCCCCTTATGATTGACTGTCTGCCTTCTGTTTTTTCTTCTGTACCTTTGTTGCCAGTGTAATTTCGTTTTGCCCCCTGTGCCCCTTTTTACTGTCTGCCTTCTGTTTTTCTTCTGGACCTTCGTTGCCAGTGTAATTTCGTTTTGCCCCCTGTGCCCCCTTCTGCTTGATTTTGTTGTATTGTTCTTTTTCCATTTTTAGCCTGTATCGTGCCCCACATTTTTCCGCCCGTCTCCGCTCTCCCTTTCCCGCCGCTGCGTCCCCTGCGGCCCCGCCCCCCGCACGCCCATTCGTCCCGCTCCCCCTCCCAGCTGCTCCTCCCTCCCACCTCCCCTTCCTATGGCGGCCGCTGCGCAGCCGCGCGCGCCTAAGGCAAGCCCGTCTGAGCCCGTCCGCGCCTGGACCGCGCCCAGCGCCAGACCCCCTGGTCCCTGCGACTGCCACAACGACCGACGCCACTACGATGCCAGCACCCTCCGCGCACTCAACACCGGACGATCACACACCTGCTTCCTGGCCGCCCCGAAGCGCACCCAAGGACCCTTCTCCTGCCGGAACTGCAGCTTCACCAGCCTCCGAGCCGCCAAACCACCTGCCGAGAAAGGACACAACCACCTCAGATGCATCCTACTCAACACCCGCTCCGCACGCAAACACGCCGTCGAACTCTGGGACCTGATCGACACGTCCACCCCGGACGTCGCCTTCCTGACGGAGACCTAGATGAACGCCTCCTCTGCGCCAGACATCGCCATAGCCATCCCGGACGGCTACAAGATCACCCGCAGGGACCGCACCAACGGAGTAGGAGGTGGAATCGCCATCGTCCACAAGAACACCCTCAGGGTCTCGACCAGCACCGACGACACCCTCAGCACCTCCGAACACCTGCACTTCCAGATCCACACGGACCCCAACACCACCCTCAGAGGAACGCTCGTCTACAGACCCCCCGGACCCCGGCCTCAGTTCAGTGACTCCATCGCCGACTTAGTCAGCACGCACGCCATGGCCTCCACAGACTACATCCTCCTCGGAGACCTGAACTTCCACCTCGAGAACACCAACGACACCAACTCCACCACCCTGATCGACAACCTCGCCAACCTCAGACTCAGACAGCTCGTCACAACGCCCACCCACTCCGCCGGCCACACGCTCGACCCCATCTTCTCCGCAAGCTCCCACGTCTCTTTCAGTCACACCACCGAACTCCACTGGACCGACCATCGCTGCATCCACTTCACCTTCCGGAAACCCACCACGCACCACCGCACTCAACAGATCCCCCGCCGCAGCTGGAGCAAAGTCACCGATGTCCAGCTTAACACCACCCTCGCCCGGAGCCCACCCGCCGACCCTACCGACACCGCCGCCCACGACCTCAGGCGATGGATCGACGACTGCACCAACACTCTCGCCCCGATCAAGAAACCCTCCAACAGACACACCGACAAGAAAGCCAGCTGGTTCACCGCGGACCTTCAGGCCTCCAAGCAAACCTGCCGGAAACTAGAGAAGAAATGGCACCGCGAACAGACACCGGACAGCCATGAGGCCCACAAGAACGCCATCCGCAGACACCATCACCTCATCAGAACCGCCAAAAGGGCCTCCTTCAAGGACCACCTCGACAACAACGCACACAACAGCAAAGAGCTCTTCAACATCGTGAAGGAACTCTCCAACCCCAGCTCCAACGCCAACGACATCCCACCATTGCAAGACCTGTGCGACTCCCTTGCCACCTTCTTCCACCGCAAGATCGCAGACATCCACGACAGCTTCAACAACCTGACCGCCTTGACAGCCAACGACACCTCGGACCCCCCGGCCACCATCCGCATCGACCCCATGCTCACCTGGACCAACGTGAACGACGACGACACCATCAAAATCATGAACACCATCCACTCCGGCTCTCCGTCAGACCCGTGCCCGCACCACATCTTCAACAAAGCTGGCGCCACCATCGCACCCCAACTCCGCAAAGTCATCAACATCTCCTTCGAGACCGCGACCTTCCCGGAGAGCTGGAAGCACGCAGAGATCAACGCCTTACTCAAGAAACCCAAGGCGGATCCGAGAGACCTCAAGAACTTCCGGCCCATCTCCCTGCTCCAGTTCCCGGCGAAGGTCATCGAGAAGATCGTCAACAGACAACTGACCCGCTACCTCGAGGAGAACAACATCCTGGACCCATCCCAGTCCGGGTTCCGCAGCAACCACAGTACCGAAACTGCCCTCATCGCCGCCACCGATGACATCAGGACCCTGCTGGACAACGGTGAAACCGCGGCCCTCATCCTCCTGGACCTCTCAGCCGCCTTCGACACGGTCTGCCACCGCACCCTACGCACACGCCTCCACAACGCAGGGATCAGAGACAAGGCTGTGGAATGGACCACCTCCTTCCTCTCCGGCAGAACCCAGAGCGTCCGCCTCCCCCCATTCCGTTCCGAAGCCTCCGAGATCATCTGCGGCGTACCCCAAGGATCATCCCTCAGCCCGACACTGTTCAACATCTACATGGCACCGCTCGCCCACGTCGCCCGACTGCACGACCTCAACATCATCTCCTACGCCGACGACACCCAGCTGATTCTCTCCCTCACCAAGGACCCCTCACCGCCAAAGCCAACCTCCACGAAGGAATGAAGGCCGTCGCCGAGTGGATGAAGAAGTGCCGACTGAAGCTGAACTCGGACAAGACGGAGGTCCTCATCCTCGGCTCCACCCCGTCAGCCTGGGACGACTCCTGGTGGCCAACCACACTGGGAGCAGCACTGACACCCACCGACCATGCACGCAACCTGGGGGTCATCCTCGACTCGACACTCTCCATGACCAAGCAGGTCAACGCCGTCTCGTCCTCCTGCTTCAACACCCTACGCATGCTCCGCAAGATCTACAGGTGGATCCCCACCGAAACAAGAAGAACGGTCACCCAGGCCCTCGTCAGCAGCAGGCTGGACTACGGAAACGCCCTCTACGCGGGAGCCTCGGCCAAACTCCTGAACCGGCTGCAACGCATACAGAACGCCGCTGCACGCCTCATCCTCGACATCCCTCGCCACAGCCACATCTCACCCAACCTGAGAGACCTGCACTGGCTCCCCGTCAACAAGAGGATCACCTTCAAGCTCCTCACCCACGCACACAAAGCACTCCACAACACCGGACCGGCATACCTCAACAGACGACTCACCTTCTACACCCCGAACCGCCAGCTCCGCTCCGCCGACCTCGCCCCCCGCATCTGAAGAGCGACCACCGGCCGAAGATCGTTCTCCTACCTCGCCGCCAAGACCTGGAACACCCTCCCCATCCTCCTACGGCAGACCCAGGACCTACTAACCTTCAGGAGGCTACTCAAGACCTGGCTGTTCGAGCAGTAGCAGCACCTCCCCCCCCCCCCCCAGCGCCTTGAGACCCTCACGGGTGAGTAGCGCGCTTTGCAAATGTTCTGATTGATTGAGTAGGCTGCGGGTCGAAGTTGCTGTAGATGTCTGCTATCTTATCGTGGAAGTAGTCTGCCAGGGAGCCGCAGAACGCTTGGGAAGGGGGAATTGTGGTCTCAGTGGCCGATGGGCAGGAGAATTCTCTGACAATGCTGAAGAGTTCATTTGCGTGGTTGGCACTGGCTTCGATGCGGTGGTTAAGGCATCCTTTTTGGCTTCCTTGAAGAGGTGGTGGTAGTTTCAAAGGGCAGATTTCAAGGTGGTGAGGTCTGAGGGGTTCCTGTTGGAGTACAACAGTCTCTCCAGTCGCTTACATTCACGTTTGAGGGTGAGGAGTTTGGGGGTGAACATCTGGCGTGCTAGGATGGTTTCCTGGTGCTGGTTGTTTTCATGGGTGCAATGGTGTCAGTGCAGCTGGAGATCCAGTCGGAGACATTTTGGATGGCTAGCTCCAGGTTGCTGGTGGTGAGGGGTCTGGTGGCGTTGAGGGCGGTAGTCCACTGGGTCTCGGTGATTATACTCCATTTGCAGCGGCTGTGTGTGTGTGTGAGGTGTAAGGGTGGGTTGTGGTGAGCCTGCGATGGAGCAGGTGATGATGCTGTGGTCTGTCCAGGTGAGTTCGGTGGTGTGACTGAATTGGACTCTGTCGCTGGCAGTGAAGATAGGGTCCAAGGTGTGTCCTGCGCAGTGTGAGGGACTGGTGACCAGTTGCGCAAGTCCAATGTTGCTCATGCTTTTCAAAAGGTTAGCAGAATTGGTGTCGTGGTGGTCGTCGAGGTGGAAGTTGAGGTCACCGAGAAAGATGTAGTGCTTGGAGTCGATTGCCAGGGGGGCAATGAATTCAGAGATGGCGTTGCAGAAGCCAGAGCAGGGGCCCAGGGGTCTGAGGTGAGGATTACTCGGATGGTAGTGTTTGCATGGATTCTGATTTGGAAGTTGAGGCGTTCCATGACAGATGCGCTGTCGTCCTCGGTGGTGGTGCATTGGAGGGTCACAGCTGTGCCAGAAAACTGATTATAAAAAGAGGAGCTCGAGCCTCCCAAAACAGTCAAGCTGTAGATCAGTGTGGAGAAGCTCAGCATGACTTCTGCCTCCTGTGACCAGTACTGGGGACTAAGGTCTGCTAGTGTCCCTGCTGGGTAAGGGGATATCATGCAGGAGAATCAATACCACTTGCCTTGGAGCCTAGAGCACCAACATCTGCCTGCAGAGACCACAGGTTCCTGTGAGGAGGAGGAGAGTGCTTGGAGGGATGAGGTCTGGGGGGGATCCGGTCGAGTGGACCCCCTGAAGCAGAGTGTGAGACTCTGGTCCATGGCAGAACTCCCACACTGATTGGGCAATCGCCGATGTGCACTGTTCGTGACCCTGGTATGCATGGTGATGGCCACAGTGAAGATTAAGGGCTGTCACCCTGGTGCGTTGCTGTGACAAGAAGAGGGCTGTCGCCCTGCGCAGTGCTATGATCCGGAACGGCCATTGATCTGTGTGCCGCTGTTCGTGACCCTGTATGCCAGGTGGAGGCAGTGGTGAAGAGAGAGGGCTGTTGCCATGGAGCAATGTGCTACAGTGAAGCATAGTAGGTTGCAACCTGTGGAAACAGAGCATCAACTCGGCGAACTGCACATAGATGCAGCCGAGACCTGCTGCTGGACTTAGGAAGACTTACTGCACCACCGGAGGAGTGCCGTCTCGCCGCAGCATTTAAACTTCTATTCACCGCTGGGTCGCTGATGCGCGCCTGGACCTTCTGTCCCGCAACAGTGGGTAAGACATAACTGGGCTGCCGGGCCTCTGGGGAACTTGCTCTTACTGAAGCACTACGGCGTTGAAATACTTTGACTTTTTAGACGCCATCGCGGAACTTCTAAGACTTTTACTAGCGGTGCCTAGGCTGAATAATGCCGCAAATAAATGGGGAGTGGGACTCAGGATCTTAACCAGACAATGCTAGAGTGCTGGCCTTATAAAAACTATGTATATTATTTGTGGTGTGCTGTATTTCACTTTGTGTTCGTATATATATATATATTCACTGAAAAAACCATAGGTTTTAGGGACAGTTATAGTTAGTTGGACATTTCACTCGTACAAAACCATAGAAATTCCCCCGTTATAGTTAGTTCAGCTAACTATAACTCGCGCCCCCGCAATGCACTGCTGATGACGTCACATATTACATCACTCATGACATGGTCAGTGACATCACTGATGACATCACTGATGACATCATCCAGTGACTGTGTGTTTCTGTAAAGTTTAAATATGTTTAATATATATAGGGAAAGGCGTATTGAAGAATGAGTGGGTGTATAAGTGTCTGAATGGATGATTTAGTACGTGAGTGACTGACTCTACAAGTGAGTGATTAAATGTATCTTACTGAATGCATGGGTTAGTGACTAAACTGTGTGAATGTCTGTATCCGTCTGTCTGTTGGTTTGTAAGCGGCTGCATGGCTTTCTGAATAGCTACATGAGTGTCTACATGGGTTATTGATTGATTGTCTGAGTATCTGTATGGGTGCCTGAGTGTTTGTGTGGGTGGGGTGTGTGTGACTCTGTGCATAGATGTGTGAGTTGGTGATTCACTGGGTGCATGGTTTCAAGAGTGCATCTGTGATGGACTGTATGGGTGGGTGAGTGTGTGTATGGGTGTGTTAGTGATTGAATGTATATCTCAGTGGTACATGTGTGAGTAACTACATATGTGAAAGGCAGTATATATGTGTGTTGGAGTATATAAATGGCTATAAGTGAGAGTGTGTGATTGTGAGAGTGGCTGTATGGATGAGTGTGTACTTGTATCAGTGATTGTATAATAGTGTAAGAATGTGCTAGTATTTGTATGAGTAAGTGAGCTGGTGTGTGTATAACTGTATAGGTGAGTAAATGGGTGTGTGATTAAGTTTTTTGCATGACTGACTAGGTGTGTGAGTGTTTATATAGGTGTATGAGTGCATATGATAGTCCTGTACTGAGTGACTAAGTATGAGTGACTGTACGGGTGAGTGAGTGGATGTGTGTGTAGACCTAAGAATCAGTGAGTGGGTATGTAGTTTTTGGTGTTGCAGTGTCTATGGTTTTGAGAATGGCAGTCTGTAATTTAGAGTGGGTGTATCAAAAGTTATATTAGGGTGTGAGAAGATGCATGAAATTATCACATGGATGATGTCATCAGTGATGTCATTTGAGATGTCATCAGTGATGTCACTGACCATGTCATGAGTGATGTAATATGTGACGTCATCAGCAGTGCATTGCGAGGCGCAAGTTATAGTTAGCTGAACTAACTATAACGGGGGAATTTCTATGGTTTTGTACGAGTGAAATGTCCAACTAACTATAACTGTCCCTAAAACCTATGGTTTTTTCAGTGAATTTCAAAGGTTTTTTAAATGCTAATTTCTAACTATAACGTGTCTGAAACCTATGGTTTTTTCAGTGAATTTCAAAGGTTTTTTAAATGCTAATTTTGAACTATAACGTGCCTGAAACCTATGATTTTTTAAGTGAATTTCAAAGGTTTTTTTAAATGCTAGTTTCTAACTATGCCTACAGAGGTAGGACATGTGAAGAAAAACGCACAGAAAGAAGCAAAAGATGTGCAGAAAGAACCAACAGAGGAGCAGAAAGAGGCCTTGTTGCAAAATCATCCTGTGCCCACAACTTTTTCAGACGGGTACTGGTGGTAACTGACTGACTAACCAGAGCCAGTGCTATGCTAAAAGACACTTAGAATACAGTGAAAACACCTACATACACTAGGGAACACTATGCGTTGAGGTACCCCTGTGATTAGCATGACCTCCTCTGCAAGTCCCTAGTACATAATAGGGCAGGGGGATTAAAACTACCTCTTAAAACGCGCTACAGGGCGCGTTTGCACAGTGGTGAAGGGAGGGGGCCTGAGGTGACATGTGTGCAAACGCACCCCGTGGCGCGTTTAAAGTTGCGGGATTAAGTCCCCTTGAATTCTGAGAGTCCCTGGGGCCCAACTAGCCCCCAGGTACCTACAGTTAGGACCACAGAGCTGAGTTGCAGAGAGGCGTTCCGAGGCCACGCACCTTTTTCACCTCTCTGCAACGCAACTCTGTTGTGCTTACTGAAGGTACCTGGTGGGCTAGTTGGCCCCCAGGGTCCCTCAGGATTCAAAGGGAATTAATTCCCCAACTTAAAACGCACCACAGGGCGTGTTTGCGCACATGTCACTTGAGGCCCCGCCCTCCCTTCACCACTGTGCAAACGCGCCCCGTGGTGCGTTTTAAGTTGGGGGATTAGGTCACCTTGAATCCTGAGGGTCCCTGGGGCCCAACTAACCCACTAGGTACTTCCAGTAAGCACCACAGGCCTGCGTTGCAACGCCTGTAACAAATTGTGCAGTTGTGTTTAGGTAGTGAAGAGGGTCGTGCTGGGGGTAGTGTTTTAGGGTTTAGGGTAGTGCAGTGGTGTTTGTGTAGTGTAGGGGGTCATGCTGGGGGTAGATTTAGGGTTTAGGGTAGTGCAGTGGTGTTTGGGTAGTGTAGGGAGTCGTGCTGGGGGTAGTGTTTTAGGGTTTAGGGTAGTGCAGTGGTGTTTGGGTAGTGTAGGGGGTCGTGCTGGGGGTAGTGTTTTAGGGTTTAGGGTAGTGCAGTGGTGTTTGGGTAGTGTAGGGGGTCGTGCTGGGGGTAGTGATTTAGGGTAGTGCAGTGGTGTTTGGGTAGTGTAGGGGGTACTGCTGGGGGTAGTGTTTTAGGGTTCAGGGTAGTGCAGTGGTGTTTGGGTAGTGTAGGGGTACTGCTGGGGGTAGTTTTTAGGGTTTAGGGTAGTGCAGTGGTGTTTGGGTAGTGTAGTGGTTCGTGCTGGGGGTAGTTTTTTAGGGTTTAGGGTAGTGCAGTGGTGCTTGTGTAGTGTAGGGGGTCGTGCTGGGGGTAGTGTTTTAGGGTTTAGGGTAGTGCAGTGGTGTTTGTGTAGTGTAGGAGGTTGTGTTTTAGGGTTTAGGGTAGTGCAGTGGTCTTTGGGTAGTGTAGGGAGTCGTGCGGGGGGTAGTGTTTTAGGGTTTAGGGTAGTGTAGGGGGTCATGCGGGGGTAGTGTTTTAGGGATTAGGGTAGTGCATTGGTGTTTGGGTAGTGTAGGGGTCATGCGGGGGATAGTGTTTTAGGGTTTAGGGCAGTGCAGTGGTGTTTGGGTAGTGTAGGGGGTCGTGCTGGGGGAGTGTTTTAGGGTTTAGGGCAGTGCAGTGGTGTTCGGGTAGTGTAGGGGTCGTGCTGGGGGAGTGTTTAAGGGTTTAGGGCAGTGCAGTGGTGTTCGGGTAGTGTAGGGGGTCGTGCTGGGGGAGTGTTTGAGGGTTTAGGGCAGTGCAGTCGTGTTCGGGTAGTGTAGGGGGTTGTGCTGGGGGTAGTATTTTAGGGTTTAGGGTAGTGCAGTGGTGTTCGGGTAGTGTAGGGGGTTGTGCTGGGGTAGTGTTCTAGGGTTTAGGACAGTGCAGTGGTGTTTGGGCAGTGTAGGGGGTAATGCTGGGGGTGGTGTTTTAGGGTTTAGTGCAGTGGTGTTCGGGCAGTGTAGGGGGTGGTGTTTCAGGGTTTAGGGCAGTGCAGTGGTGTTCGGGCAGTGTAGGGGTCGTGCAGGGGGTGGTGTTTCAGGGTTTAGGGCAGTGGTGTTCGGGGGTCGTGCTGGGGGTGGTGTTTCAGGGTTTAGGGCAGTGCAGTGGTGTTCGGGCAGTGTAGGGGCGGTGCAGGGGGTGGTGTTTCAGGGTTTAGGGCAGTGCAGTGGTGTTCGGGCAGTGTAGGGGTGGTGTTTCAGGGTTTAGGGCAGTGCAGTGGTGTTCGGGCAGTGTAGGGGGTCATGCAGGGGGTGGTGTTTCAGGGTTTAGGGCAGTGCAGTGGTGTTCGGGCAGTGTAGGGGGTCGTGCTGGGGCTGGTGTTTCAGGGTTTAGGGCAGTACAGTGGTGTTCGGGCAGTGTAGGGGGTCGTGCTGGGGCTGGTGTTTCAGGGTTTAGGGCAGTGCAGTGGTGTTCGGGCAGTGTAGGGGGTTGTGCTGGGGCTGGTGTTTCAGGGTTTAGGGCAGTGCAGTTGTGTTCGGGCAGTGTAGGTGGTCGTGCTGGGGCTGGTGTTTCAGGGTTTAGGGCAGTGCAGTGGTGTTCGGGCAGTGTAGGGGTCTTGCTGGGGCTGGTGTTTCGGGGTTTAGGGCAGTGCAGTGGTGTTCGGGCAGTGTAGGGGGTCGTGCTGGGGGTGGTGTTTCAGGGTTTAGGGCAGTGCAGTGGTGTTCGGGCAGTGTAGGGGGTCGTGCTGGGGCTAGTGTTTCAGGATTTAGGGCAGAGCAATGGTGTTCAGGCAGTGTAGGGGGTTTTGCTGGAGGTGGTGTTTCAAGGTTTAGGGCAGTGCAGTGGTGTTCGTGCCGTGTAGGGGGTGGTGTTTCAGGGTTTAGGGCAGTGGTGTTCAGGCAGTGTAGGGGGTCTTGCTGGGGTTGATGTTTCAGGGTTTAGGCAGTGCAGTGGTGTTCGGGCAGTGTAGGGGGTCGTGCTGGGGGTGGTGGTTTAGGGCAGTGCAGTGGTGTTCCGGCAGTGTAGGAGGTCGTGCAGGGGGTGGTGTTTCAGGGTTTAGGGCAGTGCAGTGGTGTTCGGGCAGTGTAGGGGTCGTGCTGGGGGTGGTGGTTCAGGGTTTAGGGCAGTGCAGTGGTGTTCGGGCAGTGTAGGGTGTCGTGCTGAGGGGTGGTGTTTCAGGGTTTAGGGCAGTGCAGTGGTGTTCGGGCAGTGTAGGGGGTCGTGCAGGGGGTGGTGTTTCAGGGTTTAGGGCAGTGCAGTGGTGTTTGGGCAGTGTAGGGGGTCGTGCAGGGGGTGGTGTTTCAGGGTTTAGGGCAGTGCAGTGGTGTTCGGCCAGTGTAGGTGGTCTTGCTGGGGGTGGTGTTTCAGGCTTTAGTGCAGTGGTGTTCGGGCAGTGTAGGGGGTCTTGCTGGGGGTGGTGTTTCAGGGTTTAGGGCAGTGCAGTGGTGTTCGGGCAGTGTAGGGGGTCTTGCTGGGGCTGGTGTTTCAGGGTTTAGGGCAGTGCAGTGGTGTTCGGGCAGTGTAGGGGGTCGTGCTGGGGCTGGTGTTTGAGGGTTTAGGGTAGTGCAGTGGTGTTTGGGCAGTGTAGGGGGTCGTGCTGGGGCTGGTGTTTCAGGGTTTATGGCAGTGCAGTGGTTTTCGGGCAGTGTAGGCGGTCGTGCTGGGGCTGGTGTTTCAGGGTTTAGGGCAGTGCAGTGGTGTTCGGGCAGTGTACGGGGTTGTGCTGGGGCTGGTGTTTCAGGGCAGTGCAGTGGTGTTCGGGCAGTGTAGGGGGTCGTGCTGGGGGTGGTGTTTCAGGGTTTAGGGCAGTGCAGGGGGTCGTGCTGGGGCTGGTGTTTCATGGTTTAGGGCAGTGCGGTGGTGTTCGGGCAGTGTAGGGGATCGTGCTGGGGGTGGTGTTTCAGGGTTTAGGGCAGTGCAGTGGTGTTCGGGCAGTGTAGGGGGTCATGCTGGGGGTGGTGTTTCAGGGTTTAGGGCAGTGCAGTGGTGTTCGGGCAGTGTAGGGGGTCTTGCTGGGGGTGGTGTTTCAGGGTTTAGGGCAGTGGTGTTCGGGCAGTGTAGGGGGTCTTGCTGGGGGTGATGTTTCAGGGTTTAGGGCAGTGCAGTGGTGTTCGGGCAGTGTAGGGGGTCTTGCTGGGGGTAGTGTTTCAGGGTTTAGGGCAGTGCAGTGGTGTTCGGGCAGTGTAGGGGGTCGTGCTGGGGCTGGTGTTTGAGGGTTTAGGGCAGTGGTGTTCGGGCAGTGTAGGCGGTCGTGCTGGGGCTGGTGTTTCAGGGTTTAGGGCAGTGCAGTGGTGTTCGGGCAGTGTACAGGGTTGTGCTGGGGCTGTTGTTTCAGGGCAGTGCAGTGGTGTTCGGGCAGTGTAGGGGGTCGTGCTGGGGGTGGTGTTTCAGGGTTTAGGGCAGTGCAGTGGTGTTCGGGCAGTGTAGGGGGTCTTGCTGGGGGTGGTGTTTCAGGGTTTAGGGCAGTGCAGTGGTGTTCGGGCAGTGTAGGGGGTCTTGCTGGGGCTGGTGTTTCAGGGTTTAGGGCAGTGCAGTGGTGTTCGGGCAGTGTAGGGGGTCGTGCTGGGGCTGGTGTTTGAGGGTTTAGGGTAGTGCAGTGGTGTTTGGGCAGTGTAGGGGGTCGTGCTGGGGCTGGTGTTTCAGGGTTTATGGCAGTGCAGTGGTTTTCGGGCAGTGTAGGCGGTCGTGCTGGGGCTGGTGTTTCAGGGTTTAGGGCAGTGCAGTGGTGTTCGGGCAGTGTACGGGGTTGTGCTGGGGCTGGTGTTTCAGGCCAGTGCAGTGGTGTTCGGGCAGTGTAGGGGTCGTGCTGGGGGTGGTGTTTCAGGGTTTAGGGCAGTGCAGTGGTGTTCGGGCAGTGCAGGGGGTCGTGCTGGGGCTGGTGTTTCATGGTTTAGGGCAGTGCAGTGGTGTTCGGGCAGTGTAGGGGATCGTGCTGGGGGTGGTGTTTCAGGGTTTAGGGCAGAGCAGTGGTGTTCGGGCAGTGTAGGGGGTCATGCTGGGGGTGGTGTTTCAGGGTTTAGGGCACTGCAGTGGTGTTCGGGCAGTGTAGGGGGTCTTGCTGGGGGTGGTGTTTCAGGGTTTAGGGCAGTGGTGTTCGGGCAGTGTAGGGGGTCTTGCTGGGGGTGATGTTTCAGGGTTTAGGGCAGTGCAGTGGTGTTCGGGCAGTGTAGGGGGTCTTGCTGGGGGTAGTGTTTCAGGGTTTAGGGCAGTGCAGTGGTGTTCGGGCAGTGTAGGGGGTCGTGCTGGGGCTGGTGTTTCAGGGTTTATGGCAGTGCAGTGGTTTTCGGGCAGTGTAGGCGGTCGTGCTGGAGCTGGTGTTTCAGGGTTTAGGGCAGTGCAGTGGTGTTCGGGCAGTGTACGGGGTTGTGCTGGGGCTGGTGTTTCAGGGCAGTGCAGTGGTGTTCGGGCAGTGTAGGGGGTCGTGCTGGGGGTGGTGTTTCAGGGTTTAGGGCAGTGCAGTGGTGTTCGGGCAGTGCAGGGGGTCGTGCTGGGGCTGGTGTTTCATGGTTTAGGGCAGTGCAGTGGTGTTCGGGCAGTGTAGGGGATCGTGCTGGGGGTGGTGTTTCAGGGTTTAGGGCAGTGCAGTGGTGTTCGGGCAGTGTAGGGGGTCATGCTGGGGGTGGTGTTTCAGGGTTTAGGGCAGTGCAGTGGTGTTCGGGCAGTGTAGGGGGTCTTGCTGGGGGTGGTGTTTCAGGGTTTAGGGCAGTGGTGTTCGGGCAGTGTAGGGGTCTTGCTGGGGGTGATGTTTCAGGGTTTAGGGCAGTGCAGTGGTGTTCGGGCAGTGTAGGGGTCTTGCTGGGGTAGTGTTTCGGGGTTTAGGGCAGTGCAGTGGTGTTCGTGCAGTGTAGGGGGTCGTGCTGGGGGTGGTGTTTCAGGGTTTAGGGCAGTGCAGTAGTGTTCGGGCAGTGTAGGGGATCGTGCATGGGGTGGTGTTTCAGGGTTTAGGGCAGTGCAGTGGTGTTCGGGCAGTGTAGGGGTCGTGCTGGGGGTAGTGTTTCAGGGTTTAGGGCAGTGCAGTGGTGTTCGGGCAGTGTAGGGGGTCGTGCAGGGGGTGGTGTTTCAGGGTTTAGGGCAGTGCAGTGGTGTTCGGGCAGTGTAGGGGTCGTGCTGGGGCTGGTGTTTCAGGGTTTAGGGCAGTGCAGTGGTGTTCGGGCAGTGTAGGGGGTCTTGCTGGGGGTGGTGTTTTAGGGTTTAGGGCAGTGGTGTTTGGGCAGTGTAGGGGGTCTTGCTGGGGGTGATGTTTCAGGGTTTAGGGCAGTGCAGTGGTGTTCGGGCAGTGTAGGGGGTCTTGCTGGGGGTAGTGTTTCAGGGTTTAGGGCAGTGCAGTGGTGTTCAGTGCAGTGTAGGGGGTCGTGCTGGGGATGGTGTTTCAGGGTTTAGGGTAGTGCAGTAGTGTTCGGGCAGTGTAGGGGGTCGTGCAGGGGGTGGTGTTTCAGGGTTTAGGGCAGTGCAGTGGTGTTCGGGCAGTGTAGGGGGTCGTGCTGGGGGTGGTGTTTCAGGGTTTAGGGCAGTGGTGTTCGGGCAGTGTAGGGGGTCTTGCTGGGGGTAATGTTTCAGGGTTTAGGGCAATGCAGTGGTGTTCGGGCAGTGTAGGAGGTCTTGCTGGGGGTAGTGTTTCAGGGTTTAGGGCAGTGCAGTGGTGTTCGGGCAATGTAGGGGGCCTTGCTGGGGGTGGTGTTTCAGGGTTTATGGCAGTGCAGTGGTGTTCGGGCAGTGTAGGGGGTCGTGAAGGGGGTGGTGTTTCAGGGTTTAGGGCAGTGCAGTGGTGTTCGGGCAGTGTAGGGGGTCGTGCTAGGGTTGGTGTTTCAGGGTTTAGGGCAGTGCAGTGGTGTTCGGGCAGTGCAGGGGGTCGTGCATGGGCTGGTGTTTCAGGGTTTAGTGCAGTGGTGTTCGGGCAGTGTAGGGGGTCGTGCTGGGGGTAGTGTTTTAGGGTTGTGCAGTGGTGCTTGTGTAGTGTAGGGGGTCGTGCTGGGGGTAGTGTTTTAGGGTTTAGGGTAGTGCAGTGGTGTTTGTGTAGTGTAGGGGGTCATGTTTTAGGGTAGTGCAGTGGTGTTTGGGTAGTGTAGGGGGTCGTGCTGGGGGTAGTGTTTTAGGGTTTAGGATAGTGCAGTAGTGCTTGTGTAGTGTAGGGGTCGTGCTGGGGGTAGTGTTTTAGGGTAGTGCAGTGGTGTTTTTGTAGTGTAGGGGGTCATGTTTTAAGATGCAACGCTCCAATACCTGACCAGTCTGCACTACATAAAACTGCAAAAACTAAAAATAAAAAGTGTTTTGCGCACTTTTGTCATTGGGCTATATGTGGGCTACATCTGGGTAATATTTGTGCTACATTTGGGCTCTTTTTTCACTGGTGGCCATCTTGGAAGACTTCTTTGTTATGAAGTTTCCTAATTTCCTCATTTACTGCAGTCTCCTCAGTAGGAAATGCTTTCAGTTTTTTACTTTGATTCCATCAAGAAGGCATTCAGATGTGTCACACATTTGCCATAAATTCAGAATGTTAGCACTCTAGTTGTTCATTAGATCACTGTAGTAAAGCTACTGCTCACCAAGGAGTTAACTGAAAGTCTACTGCTGGTATTGAAAGTGATTGTTTCAGTCTGCATGTCAGAATTTTCTAATGAAATAGAAGAGGATTTGAGATCTCACTTAAAACATGCACTAAATTTTCTTTTGCAGCACTAACCATAATTTCTATGGCAAAATGAACCCCTCATTTTGTTCCTTTTAAATTAAATGTTTTAAGTGTTACCAGTTTATTCCAATCAAGATGGCTTCAGGTGTGCCATACTTTTGTCATAAGTAAGACTGTTAGCGCTGTAGTTGTTCTTTAGAACACTCTGGGAAGCTGCAGTAGAACACAAAGGCATCAACTGACAGGCTGCTCCTGTTGAAATATAACAGGAAGATATTTGAGATCACACTTGAAACATGTCCTAATTTTTCTTTCTACAGCACTAACCATAATTTCTATGACAAAATGAACCCCATCATGTTGTTCCTTTTTAAATTAAATGTTTTAAGTGTTACCAGTTTATTCCAATCAAGATGGCTTCAGGTGTGCCATACTTTCGTCATAAGTAAGGCTGTTAGCACTCTAGTTGTTCTTTAGAACACTCTGGGAAGCTGCAGTAGAACACAAAGGAATCAACTGACAGTCTCTGCCCTTGTTGGATGTACATGTTTTACTGAGAATGTCAGACTTCATTCTCACATGACTGAGAAAGATAATGTGAATTTACAGAAAATATGCTCTCATTTTAGCTTCTGGAGCACCTTCCAAAACTGTATGGGACAAGCATGTGAAAATAGTTTTCTCTCAAACATGATTCATGATATCCCAGCAGAAGGTTTTTCACAGGGTAAAATCACCTTAGAACACACCACAATTCCTGAAATTAGTATGGTACCATCAACAAATGAATTCTAATGTAACTAAAGTCTGTTATCACCCTTTATAGTTCTCCTTTTGGTAACCCTCAAAATCTTCGATTCACTACAATGCATTTCAATGGGGTACTATCATTTATATTGGTCCCAAGATGGCTGCCAGCAATTCCAGGATGAAGTGCTGACAGCCAATCAGATTTCACGATGACATGTGTGGTTAGGCTCCACCCAGATATATATGTGTTTTTACTTTTGATTTTCTCAGCAACTACTGAACGGATTTACACCATTTAACAAAAAGGGTTCTTTCTGAACCAAGAACTACCTCTTTGCCAAATTTGGTGTAATTCCGTTCAGCAGTTCGGGCTGTAGCCGTGGCTAAAGTTCCTATGGGAAAATGAATGGGGAAAACACGTTTTGGGACCCCCTTTTCTCGGCCCCGCTTGACGAATCACCCCGAAGCTTTTAGGGTAGGAGCGGACCGGAGCGGGCCATAAAGTTTGAAAATTTCACGAAGATTCGTCAACCGACGCAAGAGTTATTTCAAATAGAATGTTGCGGATTTCCTATGGAAAATAGGTCCTAACTATAACTATCTACTGGCGACCGCCAGTAGATAATATATATATATATATACATATATATATATATATATATATATACACTACATTTTTCTCAAAAGAAAGCATCTGGCTTGGTATTCAATTATTGCGGTTACTAAGCGTGTTTCGAGTCTTGTGCCCTAGTAAACCTTGCACCTACCTCTACCCCTTGCAGCCTTGGACTGCTCAACGCGCGCTACACTGAGAGTCAAGTGCTGAAGGGGTATCTCGCCCAGCTGCTTAGAGCCCATAGTAGGCTGAGCCCAGGACATTAGGAGTGCAAGGCCTCAATTCCCCACCGATGGGCCCAGCAGCACTTGCTTGCCCGGCGGTCCTCTGAAAGAGAGACTTTTAAATAAATTTAACTTCAGTTTCTCCCCCTGCCACTAGAGACACATTTCTCAGTGATGCTCTCTACCATTCCACTCCACCTGTTAATTTAAAGCATGGATTTAGTACTTCAATTTAAAGCAACGCATTTAGGTTAGAACAGATTTGTCCACATTTTATGGATACATCACCTTTATTTGTAAAGGAGAATGCTCTGTGCATTGTAGATAACAGTGACACTGGTGATTCAGCTAAAACATGTGCTGGCTGTATAGAGCTGTGATCAACCTTTCAAAGAAGATAAAGAGGTCTTTTAGAGATTACGGAAACAGAACATCTGCCAAAACATGGCAGATGCCTCAAACCTCTCTTAACCCTCATCTCATTTGGAGTACGGCAGCAAGCAGTTCTCCCAGCTTTGGTAACTTTGGAATTGGAAGACCCCTAAGCTGGTGGTAGCAAGGGGTCAGAATGCCCACTTTAATTAGGGTGGTGCTTCTGACTCCATGTCCACATAGGTTTTTACAATAAAAAAAAAATACAACCATCCATCATGGCACGGTGGGTTGGCTAGCTTGGTCGGTTTTCACAGAAAGTGAACCCGCAATGTCAGCGGAATCATTTTCAGCACAAAAATCCACCCATGGGGAAGGAACTCCACGTATGGTGGGTGGGCGGGCGGTAGCTGGGGTGGAGGCGGAGTGCCTACTCAAGCTGATCAGCCGACGAGGATTACATAACCTCCTAAATATGTACCACTGAGTTAGGTTGTAGCAGCATATGGCATTACAGTGCTATCACACTAGGAGACAGTAATTACACTGTGTATCAAATCCATTGCATTTCATTGCGATACTGCAAGCCTTCATAAATACACATACCATTGATATTAGGCACTCCCACCTACTTGATATATATTTTATCTACATGGATGCCCCTCATTTGATATGGTTTAATTATGACTGCCTAGAAAAAGGAATGAATGCCGATAATTAACACAAAGTATTTAAAAATAAATTATCTCCACACCAACCAGGCAATTACCAAGATGTGGAATCTGTTGGACAAAATATCCATAAGCATACTCGGTTTACTAATTCTATGCAACTCAGTCAATGCCACCCTAAGCCTGGTAATTAGATTACACTGGTCCAACAGTGTTTATCTTAACAACCTTTCTCGACACCGATTTGGCGCATACCGTCATCCTCACACTCCCCCATGAATTTTGCAAGCTGCTGCGAACACAGCATTTGTACTGCCAGTAATGGTGTAAATGTTATTGGGCAAAAGGGCATAAGAACAAGTTACTTACCTTCGGTAACAATTTTTCTGGTGGCTACAATATCTACCTTCGGATTCCTCACCTTTTGAACATCCCATGCGTAAGCCTGGAACTGAAACTTTTTGATAGCTCTCCCACTCCGATAGGTGGAGTCAGCTCCAACATGAGACTGCATGTGGCACCGTGTAACATCACTGAAGCCATAAATCACCCTGTCGGTGTACTGATGTCAGTTTTCATCCATTTTTAAGTGCCTTTGAGACAAACGCACAAGTTACTTACCTTCGGTAACGATATATCTGTAAGAAACATTAGTTAGTTATAGATTCCTTACCTTAGAATTACCCCCAGGTGTCAGACTGGATCCGGAAAGTTTTTTCGCCAGCAGTACCTCTGCGCGTCGGAAGGTGGCGTCGGTCGGCTCCGCGTCCGTTGTCGGCGTCGTGGTCGCCGGGATGATGTTGCGGTAGCTACTTAGACGCCGCCCTCGCGCGCTGACGTCAGTTCTGTACACGACTTTCCGCGCCAGAAACGCAGAGCCATGCAAGACACTGACCACTGGTGCACAAAACTAGGGCCCTGAAAGGATGTCCTTAACCCTGGAAATCAGTTCGCAGAACGGAGAGGATGGGTGGGGCGGTAAGGAATCTATAACTAACTAATGTTTCTTACAGATATATCGTTACCGAAGGTAAGTAACTTGTGCATCTGAAAGAAACACGTTAGTTATAGATTCCTTACCTTAGAATAGATACCCCAGCAATACCAACCCCGGTGGTGGGTCTGCGAACCAAGATCACACCAGAAAGTCCTGGAGAACAGAACGGCCAAAGAAGCCGTCTCTCCGGACTTGGCTGTCCAGGCAGTAGTGTTTGGAGAACGTGTGCAGCGATGCCCACGTGGCCGCCTGACGGATGTCATTTAGAGGAAATCCTCTTCCCAAGGCAGTAGTGGCTGCTGTCGCCCTGGTGGAATGGCGCGTAGCCCGACTGGAGGCTCCTTTTTAGCCAGAGAATAACAAGCCTTAATACACAACACGACCCATCGAGAAATGGTGCGTTTGTGCACTGCCCGACCCTTCTTTGCACCCACGTAGCCAACAAAAAGTTGATCCACCCAGAACTGTTTTGTGCAATCCAGATAGGAGAGCGCACGTTTTGGGTCCAGACGGTGGAGCCTCTCTTCCTCCTTCGAAGGATGCGGAAAGAAGGTGGGCAATGTAATGGTCTGCCCGATGTGGAAGGCAGTGACCACCTTAGGAAGGAAGGATGGACGGGTTCGGAGAACCACCTTGTCCGGATGGACAGACAGGAAAGGAGGCTTTGAAGAAAGAGCCTGGAGCTCACTCACCCTTCTAGCAGAAGTGATGGCTACCAGGAAAGCAGTCTTAAGAGTTAAGAGACGTAAGGGACAGTTATGAAGCGGCTCAAAGGCAGCGCACATTAAATAAGTTAGTACAAGATTCAAGTCCCACTGAGGCATAACGAAGGGGACTGGAAGAAAAAGATGTGTTAAGCCTTTTAAGAAACGGTTAACTACCGGGGACTTGAAAAGAGAAGGCTGATCTGGCAGTCGAAGGAAGGCAGAGATGGCTGAAAGATAGCCCTTGATAGTGCCCAGAGCAGAGCCCTGCTGGGCTAAAGATAGAAGGAACAAGAGTACTTCAGAAAGAGGAGCAGAAAGGGGATCCACAGCCTTTGCTGTGCACCATGCCACAAATTTGTTCCACCGGCAGGCGTATACCGTCTTAGTGGAGGGACGCCTGGCTGCCAAGATTACGTCACAGACTTCGGGAGGCAGGTCGAAAGACGTCAACTGCCGCCGCTCAATCTCCACGCAAGGAGGTGGAGAGTGGACAGGTTCGGGTGGAGGACCGTCCCCTGCTGCTGCGACAGAAGATCTTCCCGAAGAGGCAGTCTGATCGGAGGATCGATGGCCATGTTGAGCAGCTCGGGATACCAGACTCTCTGTGCCCAATCCGGAGCCACAAGAATGACTTGGGCCCGGTCGCGCCTGATCTTCTTCAGCACTCTGGGCAGAAGTGGTATAGGCGGAAAGGCGTACAACAGACCGCAACTCCACTCACGACGAAAAGCGTCGCCGAGCAAGTGCCGCCTTGGAAATTCCAACGCGCAGAATTGCTGACATTGCGTGTTCTCTTTGGTGGCGAATAGATCTAACCAAGGCTCTCCCCACTGTTGAAAGAGACCTTGCACCACCTCAGAGTGAAGACGCCATTCGTGATCCTTCATGCACCTGCGGCTGAGTTCGTCGGCCCTGGCGTTCAGGGAACCTGCCAGGTGTTGAACCACCAGGGATATGCCCTGATGTTCCAGCCATGTCCAGAGGCGGAGGGCCTCCTGACATAGGGTCCACGACCCCACCCCGCCCTGTTTGTTGCAGTACCACATGGCGGTGGTGTTGTCGGTGAACACCTGCACCACTCTTCCTTGGACAGAGGGAAGGAATGCTTTCTGTGCAAGACGAATTGCCCGGAGCTCCAGAAGGTTGATGTGAAGCCCGGCCTCCGCCGGAGACCAGAGGCCTCTGATCTCCACCTCTCCCATGTGGCCGCCCCATCCCAGAAGAGATACATCCGTCACCACAGTGTGGTCTGGTTGGGGAAGGGAGAGGGAGAGGGATCTGCCACTGACCCAATCCTGGTTCGTGAGCCACCACTGCAGTTGTTGTGCACTGCCCTCCGAGATCTGGATGCAATCGGACAGATTCCCCTGATGCTGCGCCCACTGGAACTTCAGGTCCCACTGCAGAGCCCGCATATGCCATCTGGCATGAACGACCAGCAGGATGCAGGAGGCCATGAGGCCCAGCAGCCTCAGGGTCATTCTGACCGAAACCCGGGATAGAGGCTGAAAGATCGGAATCATAGCCCGAACATCCCGGACTCGCTGTTCGGGAGGATAGACCCGAAACCGCGTTGTGTCCAGAACCGCTCCGATGAAGAGGAGCTTCTGAGAGGGAATCAGGTGCGACTTCGGCACGTTGATGGAAAACCCCAGCGAATGCAGGAGGTCGGCCGTAGTCTGGAGGTGGGAGACGACTGCCTGGGGCGATCCCGCCTTCAACAGCCAGTCGTCGAGATAGGGGAAGACTGAAACCCCTGATCTGCGCAGATGAGCTGCGACCACCGCCATCACTTTCGTGAACACCCGAGGGGCGCTGGTAAGGCCAAAGGGGAGCACGGTAAACTTAAAGTGCTCGTGGCCCACCGTGAACCGTAGGTAACGCCGGTGGGCCGGCAGGACGGGGATGTGAAAATAAGCATTCTGTAAGTCCAACGCTACCATCCAGTCTTGTGGGTCGAGGGCAGACAAGACCTGAGCAAGCATCAACATTTTGAATTTCTCCTTCCGGAGGAAGCGATTGACATCTCTGAGGTCGAAGATAGGACGCAGGCCCTTGTCCTTCTTGGGAACCAGAAAGTAGTGGGAGAAACAACCACGACCTACTTCTGGGACAGGAACACGCTCGATGGCTCCCTTGGCCAAGAGAGCCGTAACTTCCTGCTGGAGAAGGGCCAGATGATCCTCCGACATACGGTGGTATCGCTGTGGCATGGCTGGAGGGGTAGTCTCGAAGGGGAGGGAGTAGCCCCTTTGGACTATTTGCAAAACCCACCTGTCCGACGTGATGGTGCGCCAGTGGGGGAGGTGATGGCGAATCCTGCCGCCCACTGGCGTTTGATGGGCCTGAAAGTTCGGACTAGGAGGGTTTGGAGGCAGCTGCAGGGGGGGGTTGGAGGACTGGCCCGCCCGCTGGCCCCCGGAACAATGACGGTGGTTTCCACGTCCCCGGCCGCGCGAAGGCTGGGTAACTTGCTGCAGCCTGTGGCCCTGGGTGGGACGTGGCGGGGCACCCTTTCAGTAGCCACGAAAGGGGCGAAAAGCAGACTGCGCAGGGCGGGTGGAGATGCCCAAGTACTTGGCCGTAGCCCGTGAGTCCTTGAAGTGCTCTAGGGCGTTGTCTGCTTTGTCGCCAAAAAGGCGACGGCCATCAAAGAGCATGTCCATCAAGGTGTTCTGGACATCCCCTGAAAAGCCAGTGAACCTCATCCAGGCGTAGCAACGAAGCGCTACCGACGTTGAAATGGTCCTGCCCAGAGAGTCGGCGGTTTCCAGCCCACAACGTATCGTAAACTTTGCTGCATCCCTCCCGGCGGCAACAGCTTGGGAGAGCACTGCCCGGGCCTCCTCCGGACACTGAGGCAGCACTTGCGCCACCGTATCCCACACCGAGTGCGAATAACGGCCCAAGAGACATGTGCTGTTTACGGACCGCAGTCCTAAGCTGGCGGAAGAGAACATTTTCTTGCCAAGGTGGTCCAGCTTCTTGGATTCCCTTTCCGGTGGAGCGGTAGGGAAGGCGCTCTTGGAGGTGGAGGCTTGAACTATCAAGCTCTTAGGGGTGGGATGTTGGGAGAGGAAAGTGGGGTCGCCCGGAGCCAGGAGGTGGCGTCGGGCAATAATCCTGTCCACGGGAGCCCCCGTGTTGGGCCTGGACCACGTGCCCAAAAGGACGTCTGTGAGGGCCTCATTGAACTGCAGCAGGGGCTCCGAAGAGCTCGCAGCCGGTTGAAGCACCTCAGTCAGGAGGTTAGTCCTGACCGCCACCGTAGGAAGCTCGAGGTTGAGAGCCTCGGCCGCCCTACGCAAAACCACTGCGTATGATGCTCCCTCCTCTGTAGCCACGGTAGGAGGAGACAACATGCCAAGGTCAGGGGAGGTGTCCAAACCACTGGCATCCCCCAGTTCCTCTCCAGTCCTGTTCACTGTCCTACTTGTCGGTTAAAGGGTCACCTGACCCCTCCCAGTCCTCCTCATCATCCTCTGGGTGCCACTGTGGTTGAAAAGGGACCCCAGGAGTGAACAGGGGCATGAAAACGCCACCCGGCGCGGATCCGGCGTCGGACGCCACCGGTCCGGCTCCGTGTCCACGTCGGGATGGAGGCCGGGGTCGACGCCGGCCGGGGGGCCGACCGGCGTCAGACGCAGTAGTGGTGCCGTCGGAAGTGGTGCCGGTGGAGGCGTAACGAGGTCAACCGGCGCCGATCCGGATCCAGGCCTGGATCCAAGGGGGGCCTGCGGCGCAGGGGCCGGAGCCGCCGGGAGCAAAGACCTTAGCGCCCCAACAGAGTCTGCGGGGCCCAAAGGCGTGCCGGCGGGGTCGGTCCGCCCAAAGATGGCATGCATCGCCCCGGAGAACGTACGAAGCTGGGCGGGAGTCGCTCCGGGTCCCGGAAAGGGAGGGAAACTCGGAGTCGACTCGTCGGGCTCCGCGGGCGGAGCCGCGGGAGGGGCACCACCCGCGTGCCTCGTCTGATCGGCCGACCGACGAGAAGTCGAAGAGCGACTATGCTTCTTCGACTTCTTCTTGTGCTTCGACTTACCTGACCCCGAGTGCGAAGACTTCGATGATTTCGAACCGGAATGGTGGTGGCTCCGCGAGCGGTCCCTCGACCTCCCTCTCGAGCGGGACCTCGAACGGCGTGGAGCCGACTGCCGATGTTCAAGCAGCTTTCGGGACCGCTCCCGCAAAGCCTTCGGCGCCATCGACCGGCAGTCGGAGTACGACATGGGGTCGTGGTCGCGCTCCAGGCAAAAAAGACACACGCGGTGCGGATCAGTCACCGACATCATGCGATGACAGGAACCGCAGGCCTTGAAACCGGGCATCCCTCGCGCACCTTTTCGGAGTCGGAGACTCGAAGAAAGACGTCGACAAAAGTCGAGAAAAAGTTAGTCAAAAAATGACTGAGGTACCGCTCTTCCCGGATCTGCGCTGGCTGGCGCGGAAAAAGAAAGAACTGACGTCAGCGCACGAGGGCGGCGTCTAAGTAGCTGCCGCGACATCATCCTGGCGACCACGACGACGTACGCGGAGCCGACCGACGCCACCTTCCGACGTGCAGAGGTACTGCTGACGAAAAAACTTTCCGGATCCAGTCTGACGCCTGGGGGTAATTCTAAGGTAAGGAATCTATAACTAACGTGTTCCTTTCAGATAGATGTAGCTAACATCACAAAGGATGGATCTCAGTTGTGTTAAACTCAATGTTGAAAAAACTGAAGTCATGTTGGTGGGGAACCAGCCCTCAATATGGTCCTCGGCCTGATGGCGAGACGATCTAGGTCCAACACCGACCTCCAAACCAAAAGTCAACAAGCATTTGCAATGCAATAGGTCTCACATTTGCGAGATTTTAAGCTATTGGCATTGTAAATGACAATGCCTTTTATTTATCTGTTTTGATAATTAACACATAAATAAAAGGCATTGCCATTTACAATGCCAATAGCTCAAATTCTTCTAAATGCAAGACCTATTGCATTTCAAAGAAGCGGCCGCCATTGTCCCGGGCTGTTCAGAAAGTGAAAGCGCGCATGGCGCGCTGAATGTTGCAGGAAAGCATTTTGTGCTTGCAGTAGGAGAAACTCATTAATGCACAAGTTACTTACCTTCGGTAACGATATATCTGTAAGAAACATTAGTTAGTGATAGATTCCTTACCTTAGAATTACCCCCAGGCGTCAGACTGGATCCGGAAAGTTTTCGTTAGCAGTACCTCTGCGCGTCGGAAGGTGGCGTCGGTCGGCTCCGCGTCTGTCGTCGGCGCCGTGGTCGCCGGGATGACGTCGCGGCAGCTACTTAGATGCCGCCATCGCGCGCTGACGTCAGTTCTGTACCCGACTTTCCGCGCCAGAAACGCAGAGCCATGCAAGATACTGAGCACTGGTGCACAAAACTAGGGCCCTGAAGGGATGTCCTTAACCCTAGAAATCAGTTCGCAGAACGGGGAGGATGGGTGAGGCGGTAAGGAATCTATCACTAACTAATGTTTCTTACAGATATATCGTTACCGAAGGTAAGTAACTTGTGCATCTGAAAGAAACACGTTAGTGATAGATTCCTTACCTTAGAATAGATACCCCAGCAATACCAACCCCGATGGTGGGTCTGCGAACCAAGATCACACCAGAAAGTCCTGGAGAACAGAACGGCCAAAGAAGCCATCTCTCCGGACTTGGCTGTCCAGGCAGTAGTGCTTGGTGAACGTGTGCAGCGATGCCCACGTAGCTGCCTGACAGATGTCGCTTAGAGGAACTCCCTGTCCCAAAGCAGTGGTGGCTGACGTCGCCCTGGTGGAATGGGCGCGCAACCCAACTGGAGGCTCCTTTTTAGCCAAAGAGTAACAGGCCTGGATACACAAGACTGCCCACCTGGAGATGATCCGCTTGTGTACAGACCGACCTTTCTTGGCGCCCACATAGCCAACAAAGAGTTGGTCATCCACCCGGAACTGTTTTGTGCGGTCTAGGTAGAAGGAGAGTGCACGTTTTGGGTCCAGACGGTGGAGCCTCTCTTCCTCTCTCGAAGGATGCGGAGGCGGAAAGAAGGTGGGCAAAGTGATGGTTTGGCCAATATGAAAAGATGTAACCACCTTTGGAAGAAAGGATGGACGAGTGCGTAGGACCACTTTGTCCGGATGCATAGCCAAAAATGGAGGCTTAGAAGAAAAAGCCTGGAGCTCACTAACTCTCCTAGCAGAAGTGAGGGCCACCAGGAAAGCAGTCTTAAGCGTCAAGAAACGAAGAGGACAGTTGTGAAGTGGCTCAAAGGGAGCACACATTAAAAAAGTTAAGACCAGGTTCAAATCCCACTGAAGTATAACAAAAGGAACCGGAGGAAAGAGATGCGTTATGCCTTTCAGAAAATGATTAACAGGGGACTTGAAAAGAGAAGGTTGATCAGGAAGCCTGAGAAAGGCAGAAATGGCCGAAAGATAGCCCTTTAGAGTGCCCAGAGCAGAGCCCTGCTGGGTCAAAGAAAGAAGGAACAAGAGAACCTCAGAAAGAGGGGCAGAAAGGGGATCCACAGCCTTTGCTGTGCACCATGCCACAGATTTCTTCCATCTACAGGCGTATACCGTCTTAGTGGAGGGACGCCTGGCTGCCAAGATGACATCACAGACTTCGGGAGGCAGCCGCCGCTCAATCTCCACGCAAGGAGGTGGAGGCTGGACAGGTTCGGGTGGAGGACCGTCCCCTGCTGCTGCGACAAAAGATCCTCCCGAAGAGGCAGACGAATCGGAGGATCGATGGCCATACTGAGTAGCTCGGGATACCATACTCTTCGTGCCCAATCCGGAGCCACAAGAATGACTTGGGCCTGGTCGCTCCTGATCTTCTTCAGCACTCTGGGCAGAAGTGGTATAGGCGGAAAGGCGTACAGAAGACCGCAACTCCACTCGCAACGAAAAGCGTCGCCTAACGAGTGCCGCCTTGGAAATTCCAACGCGCAGAATTGCTGACATTGCGCGTTCTCTTCGGTGGCGAACAGATCTAACCAAGGCTCTCCCCACTGTAGAAAGAGTCCTTGCGCCACTTCCGAGTGAAGACGCCATTCGTGATCCATCATGCACCTGCGGCTGAGCTCGTCCGCCCTGGCGTTCAGGGAACCTGCCAGGTGTTGAACCACCAGAGATATGCCCTGATGCACAAGTTACTAACTTGTGTAACGATATATCTGTAAGAGACAGTAGTTAGTGACAGATTCCTTACCTTAGAATATCCCCAGGCGTCAGGCTGGATCCGGAAAGTTTTTGCGTAGCAGTACCCTTGCGCGTCGGTAGGCGGCGTCGTGCGGCTCCGCGTCCGTCGTCGTGATCGCCGGGATGACGTCGCGGGCAGTACTTAGACGCCGCCCCTGCGCGCTGACGTCAGTTCTGTACACGACTTTCCGCGCCAGGAATGCAGAGCCATGCAAGAAGCTGACATAGGTGTCTGAAAAATACTAGGGCCCTGAAAGGGATGTCCTTAACCCTAGAAATCAGTTCGTAGAACGGGGAGGATGGGTGGGGCAGTAAGGAATCTGTCACTAACTACTGTCTCTTACAGATATATCGTTACACAAGTTAGTAACTTGTGCATCTGAAAGAGACACGTTAGTGACAGATTCCTTACCTTAGAATAGATACCCCAGCAATACCAACCCCGGTGGTGGGTCTGCGAACAAAGATCAGACAAGGAAGTCCCGGAGGACAGAACGGCCAAAGAAGCCGTCCCTCCGGACCTGACTGTCAAGGCAGTAATGCTTTGTAAACGTGTGCAGCGAGGCCCACGTAGCTGCCTGACAGATATCCTGCAGCGGAACACCGCGTCCCAAAGCTGTGGTAGCAGCCGTTGCCCTGGTGGAATGGGCACGCAGCCCAACAGGAGGCTCCTTCTTAGCCAAAGAATAGCAGGCTTTGATACACAAGGTTACCCAGCGGGAGATGGTTCTCTTGTGCACCGCCCGACCTTTTTTGGCGCCCACGTAGCCAACAAAGAGCTGGTCATCCACCCGGAAGTGTTGTGTGCGGTCGATGTAAAAGGAAAGCGCACGTTTTGGGTCCCGACGGTGGAGCCTCTCTTCCTCTCTGGAAGGATGCGGAGGCGGAAAGAAGGTGGGCAAAGTGATGGTCTGCCCAATGTGGAAGGCAGTAACCACCTTTGGCAAGAAGGACGGACGCGTCCTAAGAACAACCTTGTCTGGATGGACAGACAGAAAGGGAGGTTTACATGATAGAGCCTGGAGCTCACTCACCCGCCGAGCGGAGGTGATGGCCACCAGAAAGGCTGTCTTCAGAGTCAGAAGACGAAGAGGACAGTTATGTAGAGGCTCAAAGGGAGCGCACATAAGAAAGGTAAGAACCAAGTTCAAGTCCCACTGAGGCATCACAAACGGAACAGGAGGGAAGAGGTGTGTAATGCCTTTTAGAAACCTGTTAACAACAGGGGACTTGAAAAGGGAGGGCTGATCAGGAAGCCGGAGGAAGGCCGAGATGGCACAAAGATAGCCCTTGATGGTACCCAGGGCAGAACCCTGTTGGGCTAGGGAAAGAAGGAACAGAAGAACCTCAGAAAGAGGGGCAGAAAGGGGATTCACAGCCTTTGCTGTGCACCATGCCACAAACTTGTTCCACCTGCAGGCGTATACCACCTTAGTGGAGGGACGCCTGGCTGCCAGAATCACATCACAAACTTCGGGAGGCAAGTCGAAAGGAATCAACTGCCGCCGCTCAATCTCCACGCAAGCAGGTGGAGGCTGGACAGGTTCGGGTGGAGGACCGTCCCCTGCTGCTGCGACAGAAGATCCTCCCGAAGAGGCAGACGGATCGGGGGATCTACACTCATACTGAGTAGCTCGGGATACCAAACTCTTGGAGCCCAGTCCGGAGCCACAAGAATGACTTGGGCCCGGTCGTGCCGAATCTTCTTCAACACTCTGGGTAGAAGTGGTATAGGCGGAAAGGCGTACAACAGACCGCAACTCCACTCGCGACGAAAGCGTCGCCGAGCGAGTGCCGCCTTGGAAATTCCAACGCGCAGAACTGATGACATTGCGCGTTCTCTTCGGTGGCGAATAGATCTAACCAAGGCTCTCCCCACTGTAGAAAGAGTCCTTGCGCCACTTCCGAGTGAAGACGCCATTCGTGATCCATCATGCACCTGCGGCTGAGTTCGTCCGCCCTGGCGTTCAGGGAAACTGCCAGGTGTTGAACCATCAGGAACATGCCCTGATGTTCCAGCCATGTCCAGAGGCGCAGAGCCTCCTGACAAAGGGTCCACAACCCCACCCCGCCTTGTTTGTTGCAATACCACATGGCGGTGGTGTTGTCTGTGAACACCTGCACTACCTTCCCTTTGACAGAGGGAAGGAATGCCTTGAGTGCAAGCCGGATCGCCCGGAGCTCCAGAAGGTTGATATGGAGCCGGGACTCCGCCCGGAGACCAGAGGCCTCTGATCTCCGCCTCTCTCATGTGACCGCCCCATCCCAGAAGGGACGCGTCCGTCACAACTGTGTGCTCTGGCTGGGGAAGGGAGAGGGATCTGCCCATGACCCATTGCCGGTTCGAGAGCCACCACTGCAACTGTTTTGCAGTCCCCTCCGAGATCTGGACGTGATCGGACAGGTTGCCCTGGTGCTGCGCCCACTGGAACTTCAGGTCCCACTGCAGAGCCCGCATATGCCATCTGGCATGAGTGACCAGCAGGATGCAGGAGGCCATGAGGCCCAGCAGCCTCAGGGTCATCCGTACCGAAACCCAGGATAAAGGCTGAAAGATCGGAATCATAGCCTGAATATCCCGGACTCGCCGTTCGGGAGGATAGGCCCGAAACTGCGTCGTGTCCAGAACTGCTCCGATGAAAAGGAGCTGTGGAGAAGGAATCAGATGCGACTTCGGCACATTGATGGAGAACCCCAGCGAGTGCAGGAGTTCGGCCGTAGTCTGGAGGTGGGAGACGACTGCCTGGGACGAGCCCGCCTTCAGCAGCCAGTCGTCGAGGTAGGGGAAGACTGGAACTCCTGCCCGGTGCAGATGAGCTGCGACCACCGCCATCACTTTCGTGAACACCCGAGGGGCATTTGTAAGGCCAAAGGGGAGCACGGTGAACTGAAAATGCTCGAGGCCTACCGCGAACCGCAGGTAACGCCGGTGGGCCGGCAGGACGGGGATGTGAAAATAAGCGTCCTGCAAGTCCAACGCTACCAACCAGTCTCCAGGGTCGAGGGCAGTCAAGACCTGAGCTAGGGTGAGCATCTTGAACTTCTCCTTCCGGAGGAAGCGATTGACGTTTCGGAGGTCCAAGATAGGACGCATGTCCTCCTTGTCCTTTTTGGGCACCAGGAAGTAGTGGGAGTAGCAACCACGTCCTACTTCTGGGGTCAGAACATGCTCGATGGCCCTCTTCGCCAAGATGGCCGTGACTTCCTTCTGCAGAAGTACCAAGTGATCCCCTGACATGCGGTGGAATTGAGGTGGCATGGCTGGGGGGGTGGTCTCGAAGGGGAGGGAGTAGCCCCTTCGGACAATGTCCAAGACCCACCTGTCCGAGGTGATGGGACGCCAGTGGTGAAGGTGATGGCGGACCCTGCCCCCTACTGGCGTGCTGTGCACCGGAAAGGAGGGACTAGGAGGGCTTGGAGGCCGCGGACGGGTTGGAGGTGGTGGCCTGACCCGCACGCTGGTTGCCCGAACCGCCACGGCGGTATCCACGTCCTCGGCCACGCGGGCGCTTGCTGCGCGGGCCGGTGGCTGGGCAGCTGACGTGACTGGGTGCCCCTTCCGTGGCCACGAAAGGGGCGAAAAGCAGAGGTGAGCGGAGGGCGGACAACAGAAAGGCCCAGGGACTTGGCAGTAGCCCGTGAGTCCTTAAACCGCTCCAGCGCATGGTCTGCCTTTGAACCAAAAAGACTGACTCCATCAAAGGGCATGTCCATGAGTGTATTCTGGACATCACCCGAGAAACCAGTTGTTCTCAGCCAGGCGTGGCGACGTAGCGCCACCGTCGTCGCAAGCGATCTGCCCAGCGAGTCGGCGGTATCAAGGCCACAACGGATGGTGTATTTAGCCGCATCTCACCCTTCCGCAATGGCGCGGGTAAGCAGTGTCTGGACCTCCTCAGAACACTGCGGCAAAACAGCCGCCACCGAATCCCACAGGGAGTGGGTATATCGGCCCAAAAGGCAAGCGGTGTTGACGGACCGCAAGCCAGCACTGGAGGAAGAAAAGCCTTCTTCCCAAATTGGTCCAGGCGTTTGGATTCCCTATCCGGAGGGGCGGTAGGGAAGGCGGTTTGGGAGGCAGAGGCTTGGACAACCAAGCTCTCGGGGGTGGGATGTTGGGAGAGAAACAAGGGGTCGCCCGGAGCAGGGCGATGGCGTCGGGCCACGTTCCTATCCACAGGAGCCCCTGTGGTGGGTTTGGACCAGGCACCCAAAAGAACGTCAGTGAGTGCATCATTAAACGGCAGCACAGTCTCCGAGGAGGAAGCCGCCGGCTGAAGCACTTCTGTCAGGAGGTTAGTGCTGACGGCCACAGTAGGCAACTGGAGATGTAAGGCTCCAGCTGCTCTACGCAACACCGTTGCAAAATTAGCTCCCTCCTCCGTAGCCACGGGAGGAGACAGCATGCCAGTGTCAGGGGAGGTGTCTAGACCACTGGCATCCCCAAGTTCCTCAGCCCAGTCCGGATCATACTCACACTGTTGTCTGAGAGGGTTCTCAGACCCCTCCCAGCTCTCCTGGTCCTCCTCTTGTTCAAAATATGGAGGAGGAGGGACATTTGGGACCCAAGGTCTCATCGGCGCCGGAGTCGAGCGACGTCGGTCCGGCTCCATGTCCGGAGCCGGAGAGAACCGGGGAACGACGCCGTCCGGAGCCCCGGACGGCGTCAGGAACGGCACCGGGGACATCGGCGTCGGCGGAGGCGTGGTTAGGTCAACCGGCGTCGATGGGGGTTGCGGTACCACCGGAGCCGGGATCGAGGCCGGAGCCGAGGCCGGGATGAAGGCTGGTGGGACAGGCGGCGCCGGGACCGGAGGTCGACGGCGGCGCCGGGGCAACCCCATCAGGGCCCGCGGGGCCCGAAGGCGCACCGGAGGGGCCTGAAGGCCCGAAGAGGCGGGCCATGGCCGACAGGAATTCCTGTATTTCGGCCGGAGTCGCCCCCGAACCCGGAAAGGACGGGTAATGCGGGGGCGGCTCTACAGGCATGTCCGGGGCCGCGGGGACGGTGCCGACTGGGGCCTCAGCCGAGTCGCGAGACCGGCGAGGCGAAGTCTTAGAGCGATGATGCTTCTTAGACTTTTTGTGCTTCGACTTACCCGAGGAGCGCGAAGACTTGGACTCCGACGACCGGCGGGGACTCCGCGACCGGCCCCTCGACCTCTCCCGGGACCGGGGCCTGGTGCGGCGCGGAGCTGACTGCCGGACCTCGAGTAGCTTTCGAGACCGCTCTCGCAAAGCCTTCGGATGAAGTTTCCGGCAGTCAGGGCACGACTTCGTGTCGTGGTCTCGGCCGAGACAGAAGAGACACTCGAGATGCGGGTCCGTGATCGACATCATGCGACCACAGGCTCCGCATGGCTTGAAGCCGGGCATCCCTACGACACCTAGGAGTCGTGAAGACTCGATGAAGAAACAGTGAAAAAATACACAAAAAAGGTTAGTCAAAAATTGACTAGGGCACTGCTCTTCCCGGATCTGCGCTTACTGGCGCGGAAAAAGAAGAACCGACGTCAGCGCGCAGGGGCGGCGTCTAAGTACTGCCCGAGACGTCATCCCGGCGATCACGACGCCGACGACGGACGCGGAGCCGCACGACGCCGCCTACCGACGCGCAAGGGTACTGCTACGCAAAAACTTTCCGGATCCAGCCTGACGCCTGGGGATATTCTAAGGTAAGGAATCTGTCACTAACGTGTCTCTTTCAGATGTTCCAGCTATGTCCAGAGACGCAGAGCCTCTTGACATAGGGTCCACGACCCCACCCCGCCATGTTTGTTGCAGTACCACATGGCGGTGGTGTTGTCTGTGAACACCTGCACTACTCTTCCCCGGACAGAGGGAAGGAATGCCTTGAGTGCAAGACGGATCGCCCGAAGCTCCAGGAGGTTGATGTGGAGCCCGGACTCCGCCGGAGACCAGAGGCCTCTGATCTCTGCCTCTCCCATGTGGCCACCCCATCCCAGAAGGGATGCATCAGTCACCACAGTGTGTTCTGGTTGGGGAAGGGAGAGGGATCTGCCGTTGACCCAATCCTGGTTCGTGAGCCACCACTGCAATTGTCGTGCAGTGCCCTCCGAGATCTGGACGCAATCGGACAGGTTCCCCTGATGCTGCGCCCACTGGAACTTCAAGTCCCACTGCACAGCCCGCATATGCCACCTGGCATTATCGACCATCAGGATGCAGGAGGCCATGAGTCCCAACAGCCTCAAGGTCTTCCTGACTGACACCCGGGATAGAGGCTGAAAGATCGGAATCATAGCCCAAATATCCCAGACTCGCTGTTCGGGAGGATAAACCCGAAACGGCGTTGTGTCCAGAACCGGTCCGATGAAGAGGAGCTTCTGAGAGGTAATCAGGTGCGTCTTCCGCGCATTGATGGAGAACCCCAGCAAGTGCAGGAGGTCGGCCGTAGTCTGGAGGTGGGAGACGACAGCCTGGGGCGAGCCCGCCTTCAACAGTCAGTCGTCGAGATAGGGGAATACTGGAACCCCTGATCTGCGCAGATGAGCTGCAACCACCGCCATCACTTTTGTGAACACCCGAGGGGCGCTGGTAAGGCCAAAGGGGAGCACGGTGAACTGAAAATGCTCGTGGCCTACCGTGAACCGCATGTAACGCCGGTGGGCCGGCAGGACGGGGATGTGAAAATAAGCGTCCTGCAGGTCCAACGCTACCATCCAGTCTCCAGGGTCGAGGGCATACAAGACCTGAGCCAGGGTCAACATCTTGAACTTCTCCTTCCGGAGGAAGCGGTTGGCGTTCCTGAGATCCAAGATAGGACGCAGGCCTTTGTCCTTCTTGGGCACCAGAAAGTAGTGGGAATAACAACCACGACCTACTTCTGGGACAGGAACGCGCTCGATGGCTCCCTTGGCCAAGAGAGCCGTAACTTCCTGCTGGAGAAGGGACAGGGGGATCCTCCGATATGCGATGGTACTTGGGTGGCATGGAGGAGGGGTAGTCTCGAAGGGGAGGGAGTAGCCCCTTCGGACGATTTGCAAAACCCACCTGTCCGACGTGATGGTGCACCAGTGGGGGAGGTGATGGCGAATCCTGCCGCCCACTGGTGTTTGGTGGCCCTGAAATGTCGAACTAGGAAGGCTTGGAGGCTGCGGCGGAGGTGGACTAGCCCGCCCACTGGCCCCCAGAACCACGGTGTTGGTTCCCACGTCCCCGGCCGCGCTGGGATGAAAAGTTCTGCGCCGGCCTGTGGCCCTGAAGGGAACGTGGTGGGGCACCCCTTCCGTGACCACGAAAGGGGCGAAAAGCAGACTGTGCAGGACGCAGGGTGGAAAGACCCAAGGACTTGGCCATAGCCCGCGAGTCCTTGAATCGCGTCAATGCACTGTCCGCCTTGTCGCCGAACAGGCGACGGCCATCAAAAGGCATGTCCATTAGGGTGTTCTGGACATTCCCCGAAAATCCAGTCGTCCTCAACCAGGCATGGTGTCTGATTGCCACCGACGTGGAAATCGTTCTGCCCAGTGAGTCGGCGGTATCCAGCCCACACCGAATGGCGAACTTAGCTGCGTCTCTCCCTTCAGCAACAGCACGGGAGAGCACGGTCCGGGCCTCCTCCGGACACTGAGGCAGCACTTGCGCCACCGAGTCCCACACAGAGTGGGAGTAACGCCCAAGAGGCATGCGGTGCTCACCGACCGCAGCCCTAAGCTGGAGGAAGAAAACAACTTCTTCCCAAGGTGATCCAGCTTCTTGGATTCCCTATCCGTGGGTGCGGTAGGGAAGGCGCTCTGGGACGTCGAGGCTTGGACCACCAAGCTCTCAGGGGAAGGGTGTTGGGAAAGGAACAAGGGGTCGCCCGGAGCCGGGCGGTGGCGTCGGGCAATCATCCTATCCACAGGAGCCCCTGTGGTGGGCTTGGACCAAGTGCCCAAAAGGATATCTGAGATAGCTTCATTAAAAGGCAGCAGGGGCTCCGAAGAGCTCGCTGCCGGTTGAAGTACCTCTGTCAGGAGGTTAGTCCTGACTGCCACCGTAGGAAGCTCGAGGTTAAGAGCCTCGGCCGCCCTACGCAACACCACTGCGTAAGACGCTCCCTCCTCCGTAGCCACGGTAGGAGGAGACAGCATGCCAAGGTCTGGTGAGGTGTCCAAACCACTGGCATCCCCCAGGGCCTCTCTCCAGTCCTGTTCCAGTTGTTCCGTTAAAGGGTCACCTGACCCCTCCCAATCCTCCTCCTCCTCGTCCTCTGGGTGCCAATCTAGCCTAAAAGGGACTCCAGAAGTGAACAGGGGCACAAAAACCCCGCCCGGCGCCGGATCCGGCGTCGGTCGACGCCGGTCCGACTCCGTGTCTTCATCCAGAAGGAGGTCGGGGTCGACGCCGGCCGGGGGGGCCGGCCGGCGCCGGGCGCAGTAGTGGTGCCGTCGGAAGCGGCGCCGGTGGAGGTGTGATAAGGTCAACCGGCGCCGATCCGGATCCAGGCCTGGATCCACGGGGGGCCTGCGGCGCCGGGGCCGGAGCAGCCGGCAATGAAGGTCCCGGCCCCCCAGCCGAGTCCGCGGGGCCCGAAGGCGCGCCAGCGGGTTCGGGCTGCCCAAAGCTGGCATGCATCGCCTCGTAGAATGTACGAAGCTGGGCGGGAGTCGCCCCGGGTCCCGGAAAGGGAGGGAAACCCGGAGTCGACTCTTTGGGCTCCGCACGCGGAGCCGCGGGAGGGGCACCACCCGCGGACCTCGTCGGGTCAGCCGACCGACGAGGAGAAGTCGAAGGGAGACGATGCTTCTTCGACTTCTTTTTGTGCTTCGACTTACCCGACCCCGAGTGTGAAGACTTCGATGACTTCGATCCTGACTGATGGTGGCTCCACGACCGGTCCCTCGACCTCCCTCTCGACCAGGACCTCGAACGGCACGGAGCCCACTGTCGGCGTTCAAGCAGCTTTCGAGACCGCTCCCGCAAAGCCTTCGGCGTCAACAACCGGCAGTCGGAGCACGACTTGGGGTCGTGGTCGTGCTCCAGGCAGAAAAGGAACACGCGGTGCGGATCCGTCACCGACATCAGTCGGCTACAGGAACCGCAGGCCTTGAATCCTGGCATCCCTCGTGCACCTTATGGAGTCGTGAGACTCGAAAAAGACGTCGACAAAAGTCGAGAAAAACTTAGTCAAAAAATGACTGAGGTACCGCTCTTCCCGGATCTGCGCTGGCTGGCGCGGAAAAAGAAAGAACTGACAGCGCGCGAGGGCGGCGTCTAAGTAGCTGCCGCGACGTCATCCCGGCGACCACGACGCCGAACGCGGAGCCGACCGACGCCACCTTCCGACGCGCAGAGGTACTGCTAACAAAAAAGTTTCCGGATCCAGTCTGATGCCTGGGTGTAATTCTAAGGTAAGGAATCTATCACTAACGTGTTTCTTTCAGATGAAAATATTGCTTACAGACTAAAATAAGACATACCATGTAACAACAGAAGGAAAAGGGCCAGTCCTCATGGAAGGTTACAAATGAAGACAAGGCAGTACTAAGGAGGGACTTGCAAGCCTATTACCGAATCAGAAGCCAGCATTTACAAAGAACAATGACATAAGCCAATGAAAAATATGGGCAGAGAGTGGGCAGAGCTCCAAGTCCATACTCGAATACAGCATGCCTCGTAGAGCAGCGCATGCGCTGCCCAGGCTCGACCTAAAAATCTGGGCATTGTTTGACTGTACCCTGTCCTTTGATAGCTAAATCTTCGCCCTGGTCGGAACCTGCTTTGGCATTTTAAAAATGCTTAGAAAGATACTGGGTTTCCTACCTAAGGTGGTAAAAAAGACAGTTGTCCAGGCTCTCTTAGTGTCTGGATTAGACTACTGCCATGTGCTATATCTTGGGGTCTCCCAGGGTAGACTGAAAATGCTTCAGAGGGTTCAAAATGCAGCCGCACGGATGCTTTTGAACATTCCCAGCTACTCTCGCACTGGCTCAGCTCTCTCTAAGCTCCATTGGCTACCTATTAAAAAAAAGAGTTTCATTCAAATCACTTTGCTTTTGTCAGAAAATTCTGAATCAGAAAGGCCCACAATATCTCTTTCCCCTGATTAAACAATACCTGCCCAATAGGTGCCTTAGATCCTCGGGGACAGCACTGGTTGTGGCCCCTAAGGTAAATAGAGCACGTTTGGGTGGCAGTTCTTTTCGATATCTGACTGCTAAACTCTGGAATTCCCTCCATTGGAGCTGGGCTGGAACGTTCAGAAGCCATTTTTTTTAAAAAGGTTAAAACAGTTGACATGTAGGTGTGTGGAAGCTAAGCGTAGGGACACTCCGACTAGAGTAACCATGTGCTCTACAAAATTCCTAACATAACAACAACAGTAGGTGCAGTCATTATTAAAATAAAAGCTTAAAAATCCAAATTCATACAAAAAAATATTTAAACAGGCTCCTTTGGTATAAACAGTCATGCAACAGGAAGAAGGGTGGGTTGGTGAGGAATCCGCAGGTAGATACTGTATCCACCAGAAAAATCGTTATGGAAGGCAAGTAACTTGTTCTGCTGATGGATACATCTACCTGTGGGTTCCTCGCCTTTTTTAATAGAATCCCCAAGCAGTCCCACACCAGAAGGTGGGTAAATACCAAAAAATCCTGTAAAACAGAGCGAGCAAAATGACCATCCCTCCTCAATTCAGAATCCAAAAAATAATGTTTTGGAGAAGTGTGAAGGGAGGCCCAAGTCGCTGCTTTACAGATATCTGCCACAGGCACTACTCTAGCTAAGGCCGAGGTAGAAGGTTTAGCTCTAGGAGAGTGAGCACAAATACTTTTACGAGGCTCCTTGTTTGCCATACTGTAGTACATTTTGATGGACAGGATATTCCATCTATATGGAGTCCCGTGTACTGCCTCTCATTTTCCCAATGCATCACACAAAGAGCTGGTCACCCAGTCTGAATTCACATCCAAAATTCCACACACAAATGCAATAAAGAGAAATTCAGCCTCTGGGGGTAGCGTAACTAGTTAGCATGCCCGTTTTTAGTTGGTGGAGAGATTTGTCTGGTTAATTCTGATAACGAACGAGACTCCTCCACGCTAACTAGTTACGCGAACCCCAGCGGCTACCTCGGCCTTAGCTAGATTTCTCTTTATTCCATTTGTGTGTGAAATTTTCATTGACTATATGAAAGTCAACGTTCTTTGATCTGAAGACTTTTGGATTACATCTCCTTTGGCCCGAACATGGATTAAAGTAGACTTGTTTGTTGCTTATTTTTTTTTCCTAACCATCAAAAACCAAATTACAAACAACTTTAGGGTGTTAGCAAGAAGGTGGACTTTGCTGTTATGTTATAACAATTTATAAAGCGCACGGCTACTCAACGGAGTGTCCCGGCGCTGTCAGAGGGAGGACAGAGAACAAGAAGAGAGACTAGCCGTTAAAAAGATGGGTTTTGAGTTTCTTCTTGAACAGTTCAAGACTGTGTCAGCCTCAAGTACGGAGGAAGACTATTCCAAGAGCGGGGACCCAAGTATGCGAAGGATCTCCCACCCATCCTGAGACGGTTAATTCGAGGGACCCTTGCCATGTGAGTCAAAGAACGAAGAGTACGGGCAGGAACGTAAGGAACGTAAGGACTAATTCTCTCCTTGAGATAAGCTGGGCCCGTCCCGTTCAAGGATCTATGCATAAGGACCATGGCTTTAAACGTCACCCTCTGTTTCATAGGGAGCCAATGGAGGGCCTTTAAGTGCGGAGTCATGTGAGATCTTGAGGGGAGAGAAAGCAGAAGTCTAGCTGCTGCATTCTGTACCACCTGGAGTCTGTTGAAAAGGTAGTCCGGAAGGCCCAGGTACAGTGCATTACCTTAGTCCAATCTAGATGTAATTAGAGCCTGTACCACCTTTCTGCCTGCTGCCTCAGAGAGGAGTGGTAGGATTTTTTTCAGCGTGCAAAGCACGTTGAAGCATGACCCCGTCAAGGCTTGGATCTGCTGTCAATTTTAGTTCCTAAGTTCTTGACACAATTTTTCGGGGATCCCAGATGTGGGCAATTGCTAGGCCAGCAGTCTACCACAAAGTTGTGAGGGACAGCTCCAAAGGTCACAATCTCCGTTTTATCCAGGTTGCATCTAAGGTGGTGCAACTCCAGCCACTGAAAGACACCGGTGAGACAATTGGCGATCGCTTTCTCATCTAAGTCCGTGTCTTTATCACATGAGAACAACAACTGAGTGTCGTCTGCGTATGAGATGACCTTAGCGCCAAAAGACTCTGACAACGTTGCAAGAGGGGTCAGGTACACGTTGAACAGCGTGGGGCTAAGAGCCGATCCCTGTGGCACTCCCACCAACAGAGGCCTGGCCTGAGCTGTAAAAGGAGGCATCCAGACTTCCATGGATCATTCGTCTAGAAATGATGCCAGCCAGTTGTAAGCCTGATGTCTGATTCCTATTTCATGTAGTCGTTCCAGCAGCTTGTGGTGAGGTACCGTGTCAAATGCTGCTGTAAGGTCGAGCAATATCAGCATTGCTTTTCCTCCCTTGTCGAGGACGTTGCGTATGTGCTCCGTCACTTCCAAAAGTGCTGTCTCAGTACTAAATTGAGGGCGGAAGCCAGATTGCGTGGCATGAAGAATACCGTTGGCCTCCAAGTATATGGACAGTTGACGGTTCACTTCCTTCTCCAGAATTTTGGAGAAGGCCGGGAGCGGCCGGGATAATTGATGTGACATCAATTATCAATCAAAAATTACTATACGCTGTGTGCTGGGGGCGGCGGAGATACGGGGCCTCGCCCGCTGTTCTCAGGGAATATTTCTGCACGGTTCACCACAACCACATGTAGTATTCAGAACATGGGGGAGGGGGGAGAAAAAGGACTACCAATAATAGCGGGCCTTGTATGTCCCTTCAATCCATATCTCATCTACCTCTCACATGCCCCAGTTCTCTTGGTTATCCACTCCTAGCCCTCCTATCGAAAGGTCCTATTCCTTGTGGGTTCTTCAAGTCCCATCGGCCCCCAAACCTCCTGGTTCATTCTCATTTACAGTCTCGTCACTATCCTCTTGCGTCTGAATCGGGTGCTCCCAATTGAATAACACTTCCCTCCATTGCTACGCTAAAGGGTGATGCTTTGGAATCCTGGACTCTTCATGGGCCAGGGCCCTGCCCTCTGCCCCCCCCCCCCACCAATGGGTGACATCCCGTCTCCAAAGTCCTCCTGAGGGTTTGGTGGATGACTTCCACGACATGGCTATTCGCCTCTTGGCCCGTATCAAGGCCAGATCTATAAAGTGGTTACCCACTTTTCTCTTAGGGGGTCTGGGGAACAGTCCCAGCAGACAAACTTCTATTGTAGGCTCAAGTGTGCGCCCCACTGCTGCAGCTATCTGTGATATCACCTCATCCCAGAAGAGGCGTAGTCCCGCACAATCCCAAGTCTTATGTATAAAGTTTGCATCATTCTGCGTGCATCTTGGGCATCTACGTGGTTCCCCCCGTATATTACCTGTATCCTGTGTGGGGTCATGTATGTCATGTGCACAAAGTTAAACTAGATATATTTCAGCCTGGTATTGCGGGAGACCCCCCATTGGGAGGCCAGAGCTCTACGCCATTCTGAGTCAGTTAGTTCCCTGCTCAGGGCCGTCTCCCAACGTCTCCATCACTTCTGTAAGGAAAGAAGTGTGGCCTCTATCAACGGTCTATAAAACCATTTCACTTGGTGGCCAGCCGAACCCAATGTAAGTAATGAGTGCAGTACCGGATGCGTCTGAGGCTCCTCCCGGCCCCTTCCCCACAGCGTCCCAAAAGTACGAACTAAGGCTTTGTACTGTAAGAATTGCCCTAGTGGAAGGCCACAGCCCTCAACAAGGTCCTGAAAGGATATTAGGGCCTTCTCCTGATAACAATCCCCTACTGTCTCCACTCCTACATCCAGCCACTGTGTTAACTGATGTGCTGTAAAAACTGTCTGGGGGTTACCGTGAGGTAGGCCTACAAATGGTATCGCCGGTGTGTACCGTGGCATCCGGGCTGTTTTGGCTGTACATCTTTCCCAACATTGCAGGGCCGCAGTTTGTAATACCGATCTATACGGGACAGAGATCGTCGGGACCAGTATTCTAGCTAGTAGAAGGGGGAATCATGTTTCAACTGCCATTGTAAAAGTCTCCTCCATGCTCACCCCCTCCAGCCACTGTGCGAGCTATTGCATCTGAGCTGCAAGGAAATATAATTTGAAATTCGGAACTCCCAGTCCACCTTCTAGCATGGGGCGCTGCAACGTCTGCAGCAAAACCCTCCACCGCCCCTCTCCCCAGATCAGATCGCGTACCAATGAATCCACTTGGCAGAACCAACCTGTCGATACTGAGATCGGGAGGTTAATGAAGTAATAGAGAAAACGCGGCAACATGGATAGGATTTTAATTTATAAAGCGCTCGAATGCCGAGGCGTCTTGGCGCTGATGTGAGAAAGAAGAGATCTGAGCAATCCCGGTACTGATCAATTATGACTCCGGAAATAACCATGTTTTTATTTGCTTCCTGAAAACTGTCATGTTTGGTTGAAGTCTGAGTGTAATAGGCAGTTTGTTCCACAACCTGACTGCACAGTGCGATAGGCTTTCCCCCCCCCATCTAGCTCTGCGGACTTTAGTGGCACAGATGAGGCCAGAATTAGCAGATCTAAGACTTCTAGTGGGAATATACCACTGAAAGATTTTTCGCAGATCGGAATCACTTCCGCCATATAATGTCTTATGTACCAAGCATAAGGCCTTAAATTCCATACGTTGTTGTATTGGAAGCCAGTGTAACGACTTAATGGCAGCAGAAGTGGGGTGACCTTTTGGGTTATTCAATAGTATTCGTGCGGCCGCATTTTGTATGGACTGCAGTTTGGTCTTTTGTGAATTGTCAATGCCTACGAATAGAGCATTGCAATAGTCTAGACGGGATAAGACTAAGGCCACTACCCATGCCCATCTTAGTCAGAGAAATCCTGCCCATAAGGGGCAGGCGCAGTGAGCACCAAAAGGGGACACATGCTTTCAGGGATCGGAGAGCTCTATCCAAATTTCCTTCCCTGAGGTCGACTATAGTGAATGGAAAATATGGACCCCCAAATATTTAAAAGTGTGTGGTGCCCAGATAAGATCTACAGGAAGGTCCTAGGGGCGTGGCAACGCACCAGCCACAGGGAACAGGTAAGTTTTGTCTTTGTTAACCTGCAGGCCCGACAGTCGCTCGAATCGTCCTGAAAGAGATAACGCTGTGTCAGAGCCCTTCACTGCATCTTCCAGGTAGATCAGCAGGTCATCTGCGTATAGAGATATTATATGCCGACTCCCGTTTACCCCAATCCCCAGCCCTTCGCCCCCTCGTCGAAACCATGAATCTAGTGGTTCAATGGCCAGAGCAAAAAGAGGAGACAAAGGGCAACCCTGCCTGTTATGTTAATATTATTTATATAGCGCATTAATGCCCAGGGGCGTCTAAGCGCTGATTGTTTCAGATTGCGAGTGTGATCACGACTGCCGGCCGAGTTACCATGATTTAAACAGCCAGGTCTTTACAGCTTTCCTGAAAGATAAAAGGTTGGGTTCATTTTTAATGGTTAAGGGGAGTGTGTTCCATATTTTGGTCACTTCCATCACAATGCTCTTTCCACCCCATCTAGTTTTCTTAAATCTGGGCTGTATCAGTAAATTAGCCGAGGCCGAACGAAGTTTCCTAGCTGGAACATACCGCCTGAAGCTGTGGTTCAGAAAGGCTGGGCCCAGGTTGTGAATTGCCTTATAGATTAGGCAGAGTACCTTAAAGGTTATTCTTTGTTCAATGGGGAGCCAGTGTAGTTCTTTTAGCCGTTGAGCCACTGAGCAATTTTTAGGGATTTTTAGTAGGAGTCTTGCTGCAGCATTCTGTAGTACCTGGAGTTTATTCAAATTGTATTTTGGGGTTGTCAGAAGCAGACTGTTGCAATAATCTATTTTGGAGAGGACTAATGCTGTAACTAGTGTCTTTTGCAGGCTAGCCGGTATAAAAGGTAGGACTTTCTTAATTATTCTGAGGATATTAAAAGTGGAGGAAGTCACAGCATTTACTTGTTTTGTGAAGTTGAGTTTTGAATCTATAATCACTCCTAGGTTTTGTGCTTTATCTACTGGGGGGAGGGGGGGGACTGGACCCATAGTGTTTGGCCATACGTCAGGACCCCAAAAATGTAATTCAGACCCAAACAGCAGCACCTCAGGTTTTTCCAGAGTTTAGCTTAAGGCAGTTTCTCTCCATCCAGCTATGGACGGCTATCATGCTGTTCTGGAATCTGTTTCCAGTACTCCCATCGTTTTTTTTTCTCTATGGAGACGACAATTTGAGTGTTGTCGGCATAGGATGTGAGTGAAAAACCAAACTTCCTTATCAGTTCTGCTAGAGGAGAGACATAAATATTAAAAAGTGTGGGGCTCAGTGAGGATCCCTGTGGAACTCCACAAGGCAGGGAGAAAGAGTGAAGTGAAGTTTTCTAATTTCACTACTTGTTCTCGATCTGCCAAGTAAGATTTTAGCAGGCTCCATGCCGGACCTGTGATTCCACACGTATTTAGGCGATTTAGTAGTAATTGGTGGTTGACAGTGTCAAAAGCTGCAGAGAGATCAAGCAGGATCAGGGCATCTCCTTTTCCCTGATCTAATACCTGCCTGATCTCCTCGGTTGCCTTGAGCAATGCTGTCTCTGTGCTGTGGCCTGTCCGGAAGCCAAACTGTGTATTATCTAAGAGTTTGTTTGTCTCAACAAAGGAGACCAATTGTTTGTCCAAGAACTTTTCCGCTATTTTCGCAGGTAGTGGAAGACGGGAGATTGGACTGTAACTGCCTGGATCCTTTTGATCAAGGGAAGCTTTCTTTAAGAGAGGGATTACAACTGCTTTTTTCCAGATCTTAGGAAACGTTCCTGTCCCACACATATTTTGGAAAATAGACGTTAGTTTGGGTGCAGTGGTTTCCGCTGCTAATTTTATTATATTAGGCGGACATGGATCCTCTGGTGATCCCGAGGTGGCACTTTTTAGTAACTTTATAATGTATTCTGTTGACGGTGGACTAAATTTCATCAGAGGTTTGGTTAAATTAAGATCATAATCTCCCTCTGTTCCAAGTGTTGGTTCTCTGCATGCTTGATCGGCAGGAAAGTTTTTCTTAATTTTTTCTACTTTCTCTAAGAAGAAATCTGCTAGCGCGTTACAGAAGGGCTGATTGGCATTTGTATTTTTGGTGTTTTGATTGGTTGTTAACTCAGTTACTGTGCGAAAAAGCTCTTTGGTTGAGTCTTTAGCGCTTTCAATCTTATTTGTAAAATAAGCTATTTTGGCTTTTGCAATCTTGTCCTTGTATACTGCTGTTAACTGTTTGTATTTTTCTTTTTCTTTCTCCTCATATGAGACTCCATTTTCCTTCCTGTTTCCTACAGTCTTGTTTACATTTTCTTAGTTCTGGGGAGAACCAAGGGGCTGATGGATTTTGGCGTTTGTGTCTTATCATTTTAACAGGTGCAACTTGGTTTGCGGCTGTTTCTAGCCATTTATTATATTGTTCGGCTGCTGTCTCCGCGTCATTTCCCATCTCTACCCTCGTACCTCGAAAGATTTCGTATTGGGTGGACACCGTTTTTCCGGTTGTGACCCGTGCAGTAGGGCAATCATACAGCAGTTGGACCCATTTAATCCAGCCCTCTCCAAAGCCCATATGCTCCATTACTGCAAGTAGATATTCCCATCCAACGGAGTCAAAGGCCTTTTCTAGGTCTATGGACAAAATGGCCGCTTGCGAAAGATCGCGCGCTTCAGGATGATATAATAATGAATTCAGCCTGCGCATATTAAAGAAGGTGTTCCTTGAAGGAATAAACCCGTTTTGGTCCATGTGGATTACAGCAGACATGCAAGGTAGTAAGCGTAGAGCCAGGACTTTGCTAAGAATCTTAAAATCCATGTTGAGCATGGAAAGGCGATACAAAAGGGGATGATGGACGGAACGTTTGAGCCAATCAAACACTCACCCCCAGTCATGGAAAGGGGCCTAAAATCTCCAACTCGAGCGCCTGGGGTGGTGGTCTTAGGAAGTGGGATCACAAGTGCGTCTCGCGTGGACGAAGGGAGACGACCTAATTTCAAGGATTCGGCATATAGGGTCACCAGGCGAGGAGCCAATTTAGAGGCATACGTTGCATAGAATTCCACAGGGAGTCCATCTGGTCCCGGCGTCTTCCCCGTGGCCATGCCCTTAATAGCGCCCATTATCTCCTGCAACGTCACCGGTCCCCCCCCCAAGACCTCCTGAATTTGACCATCCAGTCCCGGAGTCCTGAAAAAGGATTAAAAAAAATCCCTCACCTCCTCCGGCGCTGCTAGGCCCGGGGCTGTGTATAAGGCCTCGTAGTATTCCTGAAACAAAGAGTTTATCTCCCCAGGGTCATGAATTGAGGCCCCCCCCCTGCGGACTGGACCTACGTGATCGGTGCTCCACGGGATTCAGGTCTGATTAACCACGCTAATAAGCGCCCCGCTCTCCCCTCCTCCTCTTGTACTTTGGTGAGATACGCCCTATAATCGTGGCATCTCAACCCTTCCAGCACCTCATCATAAAGGGCCCGCACCTCTCGCAAGTTGGTCCAGGAGATGGGATCCACCCCCAGAGCATTATCTAGTCTGTGTAACTTACTCTCCAGGTCTTCCAGTTCTCTATGCAGTTCTCTCTGCACTCCTATCGAGTTCCCCAGACAGTGCCCCCTCACTACCACCTTGAATGCCTCCCACTCCACCAGTACTGAGGAAGTCGTGTTCGTATTTATTTGGAAATAGGAGTCAATGAGTGTTCCCAGGGACTCCCGGAACGGTGCGTCTTCCATCGTGGAGGGATTGAGTCTCCACAAAGGGATTAGGGGGCGTGTCCCCATCGGTTGATGGATCAGCAGTAGAGGACTATGGTCTGATAGCGTACGACCCAGATATTCGGTGTGTGTAATTGAGCCACCGAGCCCAGTAGAACATAGGAAGACATCAAGTTGTGTATGTAAATGGTGCATGGGGGAGTAAAAGGAGTAGTCCCTATCATCTGAGTGTTGCGTTCTCCAAATGTCTATCAGCCCCCAATGTTTCCACCAATCGCGAAACCCCGCCGCAATACGGTGCACCTGAGCCCCTAGCAGGGGCGGGAGTGAACGGTCGAAATTAGTGTCTGAGACACAATTGAAGTCTCCTCCTAAGATCATAGAGTCAATGGTCAAGCTGGTCATATGGGAAGACAAATCTTGGAAAAATGTCATCTGTCCTGATTTGGGGCATAGATACTGCCAAGCGTTATGTCTCTGCCATATAATTTCCCACTAACCAATACATATCTACCCTCCCGATCCACCAGTACGTGGGCTGGCTCAAAAGGGACCCCTGCCCTCACCCAGATCAGCACCCCCCTGGCGTATGCTGAATAAGAGGTGGCAAAAAGCTGCCCTCTCCACCTTCTGCGGAGATTCTCCGCTTCCCCCTGCGAAAGATGAGTCTCTTGCAGCAGGGCAATCTGTATACCTCTGCGTCTCAAAAATCTATGAATATTGTGCCGTTTCATGTTAACATGTTTGTTTGTTCAATAAAAAGAATTAAAAAAAAAAAGAATATTGTGCCGTTTCGTCATTGAACCCATCCCACTTAGGTTCCACATCAAAAGTTTTAATGTGTTACGTGCGGATGCCATGGGGACTCATAACCAATCAGATCAAGCACCCCCACGGCCCCACCACCCAGCAATGTACGCAATGTATAATAACAAATCAATATGTTCACTACCCACATTCTACCACCCTCCAGGGGATAACCTCACCTTCATAGAACACCTCATGGATATTCTAGCTACAAATGACAGACAACAAAATACTCAAATATTCCTTGGTGACTTCAATCTCCATTGGGATGACCAGAACAACCTAGGGGTCAATAGCCTCAAAGCTTTCCTCTCAGACATTAACCTTACCCAAATCTGTAACAGCCCCACACACGATAAAGGCTCAACCCTCGATCTAGTAATTTCCAAAGTTTTACTCCACTCAGCTTGAATCGATCCTCCCTTGTGACTGGTCTGACCACCACATCATTACATTCCACGTCAAGGAATCAGTTAAACTACTCTGCACAACCCACGAGAACGAAAATTTGGAAGAGGAATCTAAAAAATTTCGGTTCTGACCTACTCTCAACCTCTAATCCTAACATCCTGCTTCCCCCTAAAGGCCTATCCGATGTACAAGGTCTGACTAACCATTACTTCCACTCCATGAACATGGTACTAGACAAAATAGCTCCCTTACAATTGAAAAGAGTCACCACAAAAGTCTCAAAACCCTGGTATGACGGTAGGCTAAATGAAGACAGACGATCCCTAAGATTAATTGAACGACGATGGAGATCTGCACCATCCTCTGACCACCTCAAGCTACTAAGAACCACGAGAAACTCCTACTTTAGAAAGATCAGACGATCTAAAGCAGACTTCTTCAGTATTCAACTAGACCAAGCCAAGAACCGTCCCAAAAAGTTATTCGAACTAATCAAAGCCCAAACCAAGGGTGTACCCACTCACCCCCAGGTTATCCCCGACACACAGACCGACCTGTCCAACGACCGGATATCCCTTACTAACACTCAGAGGAACACTTCACTGCCCCCGACAGGAGCCCCACTCACATGCTCCGCAAAGTTCGACCTTAAAAACAACGCATCCTGGCCCTCCTTCAACACTTACAGTGAAGAAACTGTACTAAAAACGCTAACGGCTTTGAATCCCTCCAGCCACTTTACAGACCCTCTTCCCGCAAACTATTTAAAAGACTTCATTCCACTGTTACTGCCTCTATGGACCAAGATTATAAATACCTCCCTCCTTCAAGGACCATCCCAGAAATCCTTAAAACAGGACAGGTATCCCCCATCTTAAAGAAACCAACGTCCGACCCATCGGACTTAAATAACTATCGCCCGATATCCAACATCCCCACTCTGGCCAAACTCTTGGAAAAATGTGTTCACACGCAGCTTAGCAACCACATTGAACAATTCAACCTGCTCAACCAATACCAATCAGGCTTCCGTGCAGATCACAGTACGGAATCAGCCACGACCCACATAATCGACGACGCACTAAAAATCCTTGACCAAAACTAAGCCTGTTTACAAATCTTACTTGACCTTTCATCAGCATTTGACACCGTCAAGCACGACAACCTGCTAGAGCTCCTGAAATACAGAATGGGATTATCTGGATCTGTGCTTACTGGTTCACCTCTTTACTCCAAAATAGATCTCAAAGATTCAAGGTTAATCAATCCTTATCCAGACCCGTCCCAGTCACTTTAGGAGTCCCGCAGGGATCATCCCTCTCACCCACACTTTTCAACCTTTTCATGGAACCACTCACCGAACTTCTCAGCCTCGCCAATGTCCACTTTCACATGTACGCAGATGACACCCAACTCTACATAAAGATCCACTCACTTGAGGACATCAAATCTCTCAACTGAACGCTACAAAAAACTCAAACCTGGTTGAAACTAAACACCCTCAAAACTGAATTCCTCTTAATCGCCCCCCCCAAACCAATCGACTATCATCCTCGACTGGCTGAATCACCTAACAGCACTCAAAGGTCAACCTCTCATTGTTGACTCAGCGAAATCGCTGGGAGTAACGCTGGACAGAAACCTAAACATGCTGATACATATCAGCGCCTCTACAAAAGGAGCAAATTTCCACATGAACACCCTGAGAAGACTTAAACCCTTCCTGCCAGCAAATTACTTCAAACAGGCAGTCCAAGCTCTAGTAATCCCAAGAGTGGAATATGGGAGTGTCGCTCTATGCGGCCTTCCCAGATCGACGACGGCCCCTCTAAGAGCCTCAATCAACTCAGCTGCTAGACTCATCACAGGCTCCAAAAGAAACTGTCACATCTCCCCAGACCTTAGAGCCCTTAACTGGCTACCGTTCGAGGCTAGAATTCACCTGAAAATCGCATGTATGACGCACAAGGCCTTACATCACAATACTCCGAGTTATCTAGCTCAGAAACTGATACTCTCTTGTGGTAATAGATCCTCCAGGAGCTACAGGAATCTTCTTCTGAAACCACAAAGATTTGCCAAGAAGAAAACTTACAACCGGACCTTCTCAGGAATGGCGCCCAGGATCTGGAATGCTTTGCCCACAGAAACAAGACAGAACCCTTCTACTGCCTCCTTCAAAAAAGAAGTGAAATCGATTCTCATGGCTAAATTTACCTGAACTACTTACTTATCACTATAATATAATTACTAGTTTGTATTAGTTATCACTATGTATTTGAATCACCTATATTTTTCTATGCTTGTATTTGTTTCTTACATTTACCCTGTAAAGCGCTCTGATACCCGCAAGGGTCTTGTTCGCGCTAAATAAAACCTTCAAAATAAATAAAAATAAATAAATAAATGTCACCCCTGCTATAACAATGAACCAAACCAAACATAAAACCCCTTCTTTCAACAACTCAATGTTCCCAGAGGAGAATAGCAACCGCCCTCTGCCCAAACTGTGAATAAAACCTCATTATTCGTAAGAGGGATCACGCCCTGCCAGGGGGCGATCCTGGTGTGGCGGAGAAGCTCGGCTCTGAAAGTACCAAGTTCTCATCTGGACCATGCTGATCTGCCCGGTCATATGTGTCCACAGGTCTCAACACAACGTTCTCCAAGTACTTCCCGGTCTGGAGGGGGGTGGGGGTGGGGGGCATACAGATCACTGCGCTTTCTGTTCTCAGATAATGTCGTCCGCTGTTCCAGGCGTCACTATTGGGAGGGTGACACTATCAGCCTGGGAAGAGTCGGATTCCGAGCCCCCGTCCCTTTCCTCAAATTAGAGCCAGCCTCCGATGCCACTCCACCCGACTGCATGATCTCAGCCACGGCCTGGAGCGCTGCCGCTCTCTCCTTTTCGGTCTGCGAAGGGCTAGCTTTCTTCGGCGGGCCCTTCTTAGGTCTCCGTCTCGTTCTCTTCTGCGATCTTGCAGCCCGATGGTCCCCCGACTGGCCCGCCGTAGGCAGTGGTCTTCCAGACTTGTAGGCTTCCAGCCATTCCCAGGCCTTATCGGGATCCTCACAAAAATGGGTTTTTCTATCTAACATTATGCGCAGTTGGGCTGGGAACATCAAGGAGTACTGGAGGCCTTCCTCCCGCAATGCCTTCTTGACCTCGAAAAAGGAGGCGCGCTTTCGTTGAGTTTCCATAGTATAGTCAGGGAACATTGAGACATTGCAGTTTTCCACGACAAACGGGCCCCGTCCTAGCCCTCTGCAGCAGCACATCCCTGCCTCTGTAGTGGAGCAACCAGGCTATAATCAGCCGTGGGGGGCGTCCCGGCGCCGGTGGGCGCGCCGGTACCCGATGTGCCCTCTCAAGGGTATAGTACGTGGATAATCCCTCTGGTGCAATGACTGAGCGCAGCCAGGGCTCCAAAAACGCCACAATATCACCCCCTTCTGTTCCTTCGGGCAGGCCTACCACACGTATATTGTTCCTCCTATTGCGGCCTTCCGCATCTTCAGCCCTGTGTTCCAAGGTGCGGACTCTGTCAGTGAGCTCAGTGACTTGGAGGGTCAGTGCCTGCTGCGCAGGGTGAAGGTCCGCAATCAAGGTTTCCGCTGTTTTGACCCTCTCCTGTAGTTTCTGATGTTCCGCCCTTAATAACCCCAGCCGCACCAACACTGTGCTAATATCTTCATGTAGTGTCGCTTTGGTGTCGGCGATGGCTACCAGTATTTTTGTGAGCTGCAATTGTACTGGGTCCGCCTCAGGCAGCTGGTCAGGTTTCCCCTGGTTTTGCTCTGCTGTGCCGCTATCCTGATCTGTCAGGGTCCCCGCTGCCTTTGCTCTAGCTTTGCCCATTGCAGCGTATAGAGATACCCTGGCAGGGGGGTTGCGACTGCTCTGCCAAAGGCCGACCCAGAGGGTGTGAATTCCGAAGTAGGGGTCAAGGGCGCAAAGAAAGCTCCAGAATCTCCCCTGTGGACTTGGAACACCCAAGTCCTGCGGGTCTGCCAGCACCCAGCAAATAACCCGGGCCAAAGCCCACACTAGCAGCCCCACCGGGGCGTGGTGCAAATCTGGAGAGGGATCCCCTCAAGGCCATTGCACAGGATCAGGTGTTCCTCTTAAGTGCCCTGTACTGCCAGTGTCTTTGCACCCTTTACGCCAGCGCACCCCCAGGGATTGATGGTGGAGAGCCCTTGTTCGTCAGAGCAGCGGTTCTTCGCCGTTATCCGATGTAGTTGTCTGTTGTGGGGGGGGGGGGGCACAAGAGGTATTCTGGAAAGGGGGTGGGAGGGCCTCTCCCGTTCACCCCTCCGTCTCCCCGGGCCCTGAACTGGGCCCTGAGTGAGCCCTGTTGTGAGTGCTCTCACCTCTTGGTTCCCTTCTGCCCAGCTCAGTGTATCCCCAGGCGCCTCCGCAGTTCAGGCTGCCCCCATGTGGCATTCACCTGCTCACCGGTCCGTACTCTTCCGGATCAGCCCCAGTGCGCAACACTTCCTCCGGGCCTCAGCTTGTCCCCGACCTCCAGGCTCCTCGCGGCGCTCCACAGTACCTTGTCTCAACAGTAGGGCCAGCAGCACCCGTCCTCAGCCCCAGCATCCACTTGCCCTGGCCGCCACACAATGTTCTCCGTCACCCGCAGGGGCTACCGAGATCAGCCTTGCTCCGTCCTCCGAGGCCCTTCTGGATTCTCGGCTCATCCCCCAGCCGCCATCATGGTGTGTCTCCGGCTCGGGTCTCATTTTACTTGCCCCTCTGAGGCTACGGTTCTCTCGCAGTTCTCAGGAGCCCACACGTCGCTCCCAGCGTTCCCCGTGCGGGGGCCGGAGTTACCGGCAGCAAATATCTCGGCCTGTCCGAGAATATACAGGTTCTTTATCGGGCCAGCACGGAGCAGCCCGCTTACGCGTCCGCCATTACAAGCGGCAAGCCACGCCCCCCTGGATTAAAGTGGACTTGTATTCATTAATTGTGGATTGACATTGAATTTTTCTTACCTATTGAGTGCTCGGATCATTTTTGTTGATGTATTTTTACCCCTCTGTGGAGGAGCATACTAGGGTTGTTTGGTAACCAGCCCAGTTTTCCTTTGAGCACCATTCAAGATACTTGGGCTGTATTACTTTCCCCACACTCATTGCAGAGCGCTTACTGTTGTTTTGACCTGGTTACCACATTATCCAAAATAGGCTCTGTCAAAGCCTTGAAAGGTAGTAGAGGCTCAGAGAACGTCGAAGAAGAGTGGAGCACTCCAGTAAGTATGTTACATTTTAGCCCGGTAGCAGAGAGTGGAAGATCCAACATATCTGCAGCTTTTCAGATGACCGAAAGATATGATGTCACTTCTGGAGGTGGAATACCCTTTGGCGACAGTAATTCCCACTCTGGGGGCGTATCCAAACCCCTAGCCTCTATTAATGTTTCAAAGTCCAGGTCCACTGAAGGTGTGTCAGCAGCATCTCGTTCTTCTTGGGAACCTTGACCCCCCAAAAATACTGCTCTGCCCTCTACCATGCTGTGGCTCCAGTGTTGTCAGCACTGGCGTCTGTGACCTCAGTAGCTGTGCAGGAGAGGTTAATATTGGCACCTGGGTCAAAGCACGAGGAGACAGTGCAGAGGTAGTCTGTGCCAGCGGCATTGCTTGTGGCGCTGGTGGAACCCTTGAGACAGGAAATATTAATGGAGATGTTGTCCTCTTCTGGGCAATCTCCATTGGCGCCGGAGTTGGTCAGGGGATCTAGGCCATCGGCATGAATGGCATAAAGGGCGCTTGCTGGTAAGGTGTCAATAAGCCTCCTAGGGAGTAAGCTAAAGTACCCATGGGACCTAGGGGAACCAGATGGGACCATCACCCTATTGACAATACTGAACACAGAGTTCATAAAATTACTGGGATTTGTACCTGGAGTTGGAAAAAGTTGAGTACACTTGTTTCTGCTGGGGGTCGAGGAACTGGATCCGAAGATGGAGTCTTGCCAGGCAGCACAGATCTTCCAGCTGTAAGAAGCACCAGTATCGAAGGTGACAGCGACAGGGGTGCTAGAGATGGAGTCTGGTTGCGAAGACACTGACCTCAGTAACTTATCCTTCGATGATTGAAGTCGAGACTAATGACATTGCTTCTTCTTATACTTTCTTTTTGCCAACTTTGAAGAATGAGGCGACGGCAATCTTGATCTCGGCTGAGATTTACGACAACCTCTCTTTTCATCCCTAGCCCTGGCCATGAACAGTTTGGATTGTTTCTCCTTCAGTGCCTTTGGATTCATCTTTGACAGCTGGAACTGAAATCCTAGTTCTCTATCGGCGGAGGAACCTCTCTGCCACAGAAGAGGCATTATGGAAAAATATAAGTAAATTAGAGGTATTATGTAAAAATGTAGGTAAAGTAATAATCTGGTTGACATGAAACTCCGATACCACTTTAGGGAGGAATCTGTGGGTGAGTTCTCATTACTACCCTATTACTGTGAAAAACCGTGTAAGGTTCATAAGAAAATAGTGCTTGAATTTCACTAAACCTGCGTGCAGAGGTTATAGTGACAAGAAAGAACCTTTCCAGGATAGATATTGTATGAAAGTTGTATGTAGGGACTCAAAAAGAGGGCCCGTAAAATGTGGAAGGAGAATATTCAACTCCCACGGAGGAAATGGATACACTTCCATAATGCCGTCAAGGAAATCCTTAATTACTGGAATTTAAGAAAAGAAAATTTGTGAAGCACATTTTCTATAAACTTTGACTGCTGAAAGGCAGGCTTTAATAGATGAAAATTAAAGCCTTGTTCTATCCAAATGAAGTAGATATGGGAGCACTGCCTCTTCTTGGCAGGTGACAGGTTGAAAATTGTTCTGAGCACACCAGATGCAGAATCTCTACCATTTAAAGAAGTACAACACTCTTGTAGATGGTTTTCTGGTTTCTTACAACAAGTCCATGCACTCCAGAGGAATATTCAAAAGGCAAAATTGTATGGGTTCAGGAGCCAAGCTGCCAAGTACAAGGATTGAAGATTGGGTGCAGTATCTGGCCTTCTAACTTGTGTAGAAGGTCCAGTCTTCACAGCAGCCTCCTGTGTGGCCTTTAGGAAAGGTGGAGAAGAACCGTGAACCATCATTGATGGTGCCATTACGGGATGACAAGAATCGTTCTGGCCTTCTAGTAAATTAGTTTGATGACCGCTGTTGGCAATAGGGAAATGGGAGTAAAGACTTAAATAAATGTGCCTATTTGATCTATAGGGCATTCCCGAACCTGCTTGGTTGGAAAAACCAGGAGGCAAAGTCTGGGCAATTCTTGCTTTCTCTGTTTGTGAATAGGTCTATTTGAGCGAAACCCCAATATCAAAGATGTCTTGCTAAAAACCCCATTTGTGATTCTCTTGAATGGTTCTGCGAAGAGTGTCTGCTTGAACACTCTGAATGCCTGGCAAATGGACTACCGTAAACCTGAGATTCCTGGAAACTAAGCATTTCCATATTGTTTGAAGATCCAGGGACAGCGTTCTGGGACTTGTCCTTCCCTGCTTGTTCTGATTATGTATCTTCATTGTATTGTCTGTCTGGACAAAGTGAGTTTGTCTTGAAGGACAGAAGAAACAACTTGAAAGCTGGTTGTACCTCTCTCAACTCTAGAAGGTTGATGTGGTATGTGTGTTCCTTTAAAAACCAAAAACCTTGAATCTGAAGGTGATGCATGTGAGCACCCCAACCAGATAAGGAGGCATCCATTACTACTGTCTGGGTTGAGATGTGTTGACGAAAACATATTCCCTTTAGTGAATTTTTTGGAAGACACCACCAACTCTGTGTTATTAGGGTAACTTTTTCTTCCCATTTGCCTAAGAACTGGTCCCACTGATCCTCCAGACATTGTTGCAGAGGTCTAATGTACAAGCGTGCAATTGGTACCTAGAAGATGCAGGATGCCATTGATCCTAGGAGAGGTGATATTTGCTGCTTGGTGAATGGAGGGTTTCCCTCAGACTGTGACAGAATAGGTAATCGCCTCTCTTCCAAGGAAAACACTTGTGTTTACCGTATCAAAAACCGCTCACAAGTAATGAAGGGATTGTACTGGGATGTAAATGGATTTTTGGTGATTTACATGCAGTCCAAATTAGTTGAGGGTGATGGCTGCAATCTGGAAATGTTGCCGATACGATGAAGCTTTGATAAGCCAACCGTTTAGGTAGAGGAATATCTTCAACATCATGAGGTGTGCTGCAATGACCACCATGTATTTTTAAAAGGTCCTGGGTACAGACTTAAGACCAAATGGAAGGACTTTGTATTGATAATGGTGGCTTCACACTGTAAACATGAGAAATTTCCCATTTTTTTGGCTATTGGAATGTGAAAATGGGCATCCTGCAGATCTATGGATCAGAGTCAATCCCTCTGATGGAGTTGGGGGTAGTTCTCATGCAGAGCCAACATGTCAGCGGGAAGGATCCTCAGGAACAGTAGCCCCTAAAAGCCCACCTTCCGGCACCTCTGTCTCTGACAATAATATGAGCAGAGGAACAGAGTGGCCTGATTGAGGTTTGGGGGGAATTAGGGTGGGTACACCAGGGACGGATACCTGAAAGAGAAAAACAACCAACCACAACACTATGTGCCAATGTGCGATTTGCAAGGCATGATTCAAGTAATATCAGCAGTAAATCAGTTGTAAGGAAATTATACTATTGCACAGCTGTACATGAAGAAATAACATCAAATCATATATATCAGAACTGCTATGTGCACATAAAGGTTGGTTGATAAGAACTCTGCTACATGTGGATGTTTGAAAACTAATCATGAGGAGCACATGACCAGAACATGCCCCTAACAGAATCAGACTATTGCCCAAACATAATAATATTCACATCAAATCAACATGTATACATGATACAACAATTCATGTGGACACCCCCATAGGACCATATGACCGCTCAAAAGTACGTAAGTATAAGGCTGCAGCTTGAGAAATATCACTCTCTGTAAAGTAACCAGGCTTCAACCCATGCGTGTGACCTGAGAGCAGAGAGTGCAATGAAAAAATGCCACAATATTTGGTGCCAGTCAGTTATCTGCAATACTCGGAAGCCCCAAAGTTCGAACGGCCCTTACGAGTAACACAGTAGAGGAGCAGAGCCAAATGAAACGCTCTCCCAAAATACATGAAGGCGAGTGAGAACAGGCGCCGTAACAACGCTACCAACGGGCCAGCAACTGGGAAGGAAACGTCCAAATAACTTCCTTTCGCAGTGAGGCATGAAAAAAGGAACACTCTTTCACTACCGCAAACTCTGCAGGAGGGACACAAGCACAGACAGATCTTACTGCCCCCCAACCAGGAAGACGGAGAGCAGAAACTGACGACAAATATCCAGAACCACGAACCGAATAGCAGGCGCCGGCCCCAGTGATTCCCTGGGTTAAATACAGTTTCTATATGGCCACCAAACCACAGCGGTCTCGCGAGATTTTGCTACTCTGGGTTTTCTATCGTCACCATGGCGGCCATCTTGTAGTGTAGAAGAACATGCATAATCTGGTACCTTCCAGCATTTCCACCAATGGCGAGTCCCATGTACATGACGTTTTCCACATATTCCATGCCTTTCTTTTTCAGAGCACAATGCGGGTTGGCCTACGTTACCGAAAAACCTGACATTATGATCTTTTCCTTGCAAATCCACTTGTTTGCTTTTTTCAGATCTAGAAAGGGTAAAAAGTTGTTCTTTGGCCATTTTTCTTCACTAGAAAGTAACAGGAATAAATGTCCATTTTTTGTAAAGAGTTTGGACCCTTTCCACAGCTTGTTTTTATAACAAGATGGAGACTTGTTGCTGGAGTTGTTTTCGATGAAAAGGGAATGACTTCTTTGGTCAAATTGTAGGTGGATTATACTTGAATATGAGACGATAGCCATTATGCAAATATTCAGAACCTATTAGCTGCTAGTTATGTTTGTTCACTCTTGCAGATAAGATTTAATGCTCATCACCACTGGGGTGGGTAAAGACGTTTTTCTGGCTGGAGCTGAATGCTGGTGACTTCCTCTGGAGATATTCTCACTGGAGGAGAAACTGTAAGAGTAGGTAACAACCACTGGATGTGGACATGTGGTAGGATCTTGATAAGGATGCAGAATCATGTCTACGTCTTGAACAAGACAGTCTGGGACACCTAGAATGGTACTGACAACGGTGAGACTTCGACTTTGACATAGACCTATGTCGAGGTCTGGTACGTCAGGAACGAGATATGGAATGCCTTGTTAGAGGAGCAGGTGGTTGTGAGGCCTAATATGTGCAGCTGGAGGAATTTCCCCAGGAATTACCGATGCTGGAGGAAGAGACTTCTCAGGTGGCTGAGGAGGTGGGGGAGAATGTGAATTCAGTATGATGACTGGAGAAGCTGGTCTAAAAGATAAGCAAGCCCTGGAGTACTCAAGAGTCTAATTCAGAGGGAAGCCTGCATGTTTTCATCCTCGGAAGCCACTCTACAGTCTTCTTTTTCCACAGCATAGAAGTGTCTTGACGTTGATAGTTTCATTCTCCTTGATGTCGTATGAGTCCTAGATGTTGAACATGTAGGTGCTGTACCTCTTTTTGACGTAGATGTCCTTGACGTCGAATGGGGAGGTTGTTTCTCACTTTGCCTTCTCTTTATGGTTCTCCCCTGTGGGTGTCCTCAGAGAGGGGCACTGGAAGAGGGGGTAGCCTCTCCTCACCCCCCAGATGTCTCTCCAGCCAGTGATTCCTGCCTCTTTCTTCTCGGTCATGCAGGAAAATCTTCTCACGCTTCCTCAGGGTGCACCTGAAGGGGGCGCTGAGTGATGGCATCTTCTGGGATCATGAGAGTCTTGCAAACACGGGTTACAGATTAGGCCTGGGCGTAAAACTACGCTACGCTCGCGTAGTTTGCGCAACTACGCGCTACGCGAATTGCACGTAGCACAGTGCAAAAACGCATAGCGTAGCGGGCATTTTTTGCTTGCTCGCGGTCCTCAACGTCAAGTTGGCGACCGCGAGCGAGCAAAATGACATCCCAGCAAGACTTTTTCCTCGTTCGCGATCAGCAACATCAAGTTGCCGATCGCGAGCGTGGAAAATAAACCTCCCGGCGAGATTCTCAACGCGGGGAGGTCAGGTTTCTCATTGCGAGTGGTCGCGTATGCTCGCGACCGCTCGCGATGAGAAACTACCAGTCCGCGTTGAGAAAACTGCCGCTCGAGTACAAATCTACTCGAGCGGCAGAAAACGACCGCTTGCACTGTGCAAGATGCCCTTTGCAATGATTGCACAGTGCGGACAAGCATCCGGCACTGTACAATCATTGCGAACAGCATTTCCTACCGCACTACGCAGTTCGCGTAGTGCTACGCGTAGCTCGCGTAGTGCGAAGTGCGCTACGCGTAGCGCTACTACGCGAACTACGCCCAGGGTTATTACAGATCTGGTGAGGGCCAGTTTTGACCATCTTTCTACCACAATCTGGGGAGTTCACAAAAGAGATGACATCTTCCACAAAAGAAAAATATTTCCAGTCATGAAATTATAGAAACATATTCTCACCTCTAAAGGATGTCAAGTGAACATAAATGGTTATTAAAATGGTTCTGAAGTGATTTGGCCTTAAAGAGGCCAAGCTTTGTGCGCCAAGATCCTGTCAGCAGGAGCCGGAAAAAAGAACGGCGTCAACTGCCACCTACAGGGAATGATGGAACATAGGCGGTCAGGGTCACCTTAAAGGCGCAGTGTTTCATTGTCCTTCTAACATTGCTGCAGCCCATATACTTAACTTTGCCTTAGCCATCCCTGTCATTCACTTTCAAGCAAAACGAAAAAGGGCTTGTGAAGGATGCTTTTTCAATGTAACTTTTCTTTCCTTTTTAAGGCTTCATGCAATTCTTTCCATCTTTTCAAGCAAATTAATGACATTTTCAATATAGCTTGCTAACGTATGCATTTGTGTCATATCTACTTCTTGGCCATCCGGAGTAAGGTAAAGATACTGCACAAGATGTGACCTTGGAAAAAGTGCTCTGGGATCCCTGCGCGTGGGTGGGACTATTCAGTGCTAATGATTATCAATGGAGATCCCCCGAAGATGATGTCCCTCTCTAGCAGACAGTGTGTTTGGAGGGCTACATTTTATTGGGTACATGAGCGATACGGTTTGATTAGCCAAAAGGCGATGGAATGGTGATGCACAGCACTTCCTAACGTGTCAGGCATATTCTGCACATTGCATCTTGTCTTCTGCTGTGAAAAGCTTCTGACAGCACAAAGGAAACACACAAAAAGCGTAGTTTGGCATTTCTTTAATTAAGTTGCCTAGATTCTCTTACAGAAGTTTATTATTCGAGCCCCCAATCAAACCCTGGCCATCAGCTTTCTGCATGACTGACAAACAGAGCATCACATGCGAACGATCAGTGACATTCAATCATTGCATTCATGAGAGATTCGGCACAGTGGCAAATGGCATGAGGAATGGTAAAAGACCAATGTCCATCCTGACGCAGTAATAACAACAGGTCTATTGTTTTCCATTGTGAGCCTCACTATGGCCAGACTACGTACTGGGACAAAAGCCTCGCATTGGATGAAACACCGCGCAGGAGCTCTTTCCAGACGAATTACTAGAAATTCACCAGCACACTAGGGAAATATATTTGTGATGTTCTGACCCGTGTGAATATAGACCCTCTTTAAAAAAGTTATCGATTATTACAACAATGTCCTCCCAAAGCCCTTTATTCGACAGTATCATACTTTATGTAGTTCCCCAGCATAAGACGGAGGGCTTTTGATGCGATGCTCCGTTAGGACAATCAAGCTTCTCATCCCATATACTCTGAGAACAGTGAGGCCTCTGATGCCTTATTCCATTAGCAGTACCTGGCTTAGGATGCAATATGCCATTATGGCAATCAGGATTTGGATGCAAAACTCCACTAGGATAATCAGGTCTTGGATGCAATAGTCCAACGAGCAACTGTGTCTCAGTACCTACCGCAATGTAAAGAGAACAATCCCAGATACCCTGTCTCACCTGTCCAAAACTAAGGGAACTGTAGGAGGCAGAAGACATCCTTGAGTACAGCATAGCTGATATTTAGTCTATCTGCTCCAGGCGTGGTCCTCTGGCTTAGGACTATTTAACCAAAAACAACGTAACTTTTATTTCTTGCTCGAAGGCCACTGTTTGGGTTCATGTTCGCATGAGGGAACAGTAGAAGGACCATCGTATGTAGTGGCTTGATCTTGCAAAACCTTTGGGCAGAATTTGAATTGCCCTGCCCTATCCTATCCCCTCAAACATATATGACTGTTGCTCTGAGATAAAAATGTACACTATTTTGAAAAACGAATGAGGGAAAAGCATTGTTCTTATCAAAGGTTCTACAAAATCTAGCTGAAATTACACATTGTTAATTACTAGTTTAAGTGGGGAAGGAGTGAGTCCATCTGGTGTTGCATAACAAAATGCACACCTGTCGGTTTCTCGGTTCTGAATCGTAACTACTGGGCTCATAGAGTTATTCAACAGTACCTAAACGTTTATTACATTACCTTTTAATTATGCACTAATTCATTTTCTTTTTTACACTTTTTTCTTTCTTCTGGATATACAATTTATATGCAGCTGCAAAGACCATATAAAAAAGAGGCACTGTTTTTATCTGACCACGTGTACCTTTTCTCAACAATGTCCCTAGCCAGGATTTGGGGAGGAGAGGACACAGTTTCACACCACAGACCACTTGAGCCTCACACCTAGGGACTTGGGTGCATCTCAGATTTATATACATCAATAACCATCTGGGATTTCTGTGTAGGATCATTCACGGCTGAATGGACTAGAGCACTCAGAATTAATAAAAATGTTTATCTCTGATATAAAAACATAATTTTGAGATTAGTCTGTCTGGCAGAATGCAGGCTCTTCTCTATCAGATACTAAGTGTTGGAAGCAACACATGACAAAAAAATTAGAACTGCTGTAAAAAAACAAAAACAAAAAAAAAAACCTTTTCCCTCAAGTTGGGAGTTAATCAAGCATATCCCAAAGCACAAAACATACCTAGACAGACATCAAAGTCTAAGAGTCAACCTAGGGTGGGGTGATCTTTGAGTTGTGATTTCAAGGCTTCCCATTTATGGCTCTAGCTTCCTAAATGTGCAGTTCCTCTGAGTGGAAGATCTCCTATCACAGAGGGAGTATGAAGGAGAAACAAGCTGTACAAATTAACGTAAACAAAGAAGGCAGAATTGATTGGAAATCAAACAGGCTGGAAGAAGGCCATAAAATGTAGCCCCCACTTTACTGCTGCAGGTTAGACACCTGTTTGATGTAACACTTGGATGGATATGAGGACTGTCTATCACAGATAGACCCCCACCTCCAAATAGGAGAAACGTTTTCCAAACTCTCATCTGGATAGATCCCACCTCCTTTCACAGGGAAATCTGTGGTGCAAGGACACGACTGGCACATCACAGCCATACATTGGCAGCGCTCACTGGAAGCCCACCAGAGCACATGGCACAGCCTGTGGTTGCCAGCTCCTCTTCCCAGCAGCTGCAAAAAATTGCAACACGATCAGTCATGGAACGTAAAGCGAGGATTCGAGAGACTGTGGCTAGGATGGAAAAGCTCAGACGCATTGCTCATTTTGTGTGGCAGACTGACTACAAGAGCAGAAACAACAGGCTGGAGCCTTGATTAGAAATGGCTATGCTGTGGCTGACCTTTCTGCTCTTCGATATACGAGTGATGGGGATATATTGGCATTGTTAGATGATCGTACAGAGAACAGATGGGCTTGGAGGGAGTGAGCCTAATGAAGACTAACCAGTGTCAAGAGCAGATACAACAGGCTGTAGCCTTGACCAGAAATGGCTCTTCTGTGGCTGACCTTTCTGCTCTTCGATATACGAGTGATGGGGATATATTGGCATCATTAGATGATCATACAGAGAACAGACGGGCTTGGAGGGACTAAGCATAATGAAGAGTAACCAGTGTGAAAGGTTAGGTTCTTATGGATCTGACGGATCTCAATACCAGCTGGGCACATGCCATTTAATTCAATCTAAAGTCATGCTGGCCTAATCTCTGTTGCCTCTCTCAAGGTATGGCAAGAGCGTTATCCCAGACATACCACTTCTTGGAATCTTTCCTACCGCAGACTTGCAAAGATGTATATAGAGCGGCCGCTCCACCTCTGAGTACACGGCAGCTAAGACATCCTTGACGGTGGTACTGGAGAGATCATGGCTTAACACGGATGTCCTACAAGCCCTACAAGTGGTGATAATAATTTCTGTGTTGTGCAGTTTGTTCAACAAGTATAAACCTAGAGTCAGATGTTTCTCTGGAAAGAGCCCTGCTCTATTTTAATCAGACATCTAACAGTGAAATTAAAATAAACTTTTCAACAAAAATCTATGTTTTCATGAGAGTATAAAAACCCTGCTGCAATGATTTATGCAGACTTCTGGGTTCTTGGTCTGGCACAGGATGCAACTCTGAGTGGTGTTAACTTTGCAATGTTGAACTTGCGCTAACAGAGAAGGGAAAAGGTTAGTAAATTAGAGAGAGGGTTAAGATCTCAAACGACTAAGAATGGTGCAATGTAGGGGGGTGTTACACTTAATCAAGCGAACACTATTCTCCCCTCAAAACTTTGATTCCAAACCCCATCTTCTGTCCCACAACAGGCTCGAGGCCTTTCTTTGAGAGAGTGGAGTCTTTGGCGAGAACAAATCTTTGCATTAGGGGCCGAGCTCTGCTGGGTTCTTGAATTCCAAAGAATGAAGACTATTCAGCTACACTACACTTTTATGAGTCCGCCTGCGGATGCTTCTGGTGCTGGGGCATCCCTCGGTATGGAAAGGCAGGTCTTGTAGCACTTTCTCCTACACGATCAAAGCAGACTGTTGAGCGATGAACTAAGCCCAAGTCAGCATGAAGAGGGACACACAGCACAGCAACGCTACAACCGTTCGAGCACACATACTGTGGACAAGCAATTCAAGAGGAAGGAGGAGGAGCAGAGATGATCAGGATACACGCAGAACTACCTGAAGTTATAGAGCACTTTGAACTGCACAAAGAGTATGTATACTAACGATACACAGAAGGCAGCCTTCGTATTTGCAGTGACGTATTCATGTGCTGCTTGACTTGTGCATGACTTTAAGATTGAGTCTCAAGCTGCTCAACGTGGTCAGTTTGTATCGTATCCAGGTAAGTCAGAAAGAGTACGCTGGTCCAGCAGAGCCTACCCACCGACTCGGGCAGCACCACCAGCCCCAACACCTCTTAGCAGTAAGGCCCTCTAGACATCCAATGGACTAACAATGGTGAAGTCGGAATCCTTGCTGTTGCTGCTGTCGTCGTCAGGGCTGGAGCTGAGATTACTGGAGGAAGTGGAATTGCTGCCCATCAGTGGGTCGCTGAAGAGAAGAGTGGCGGGGTATGGTGCATCATTTCCGGAGGTAGTCTCTGGCGGTGCCTGCAGTCCCCGCTGCAACACTGATACAGCTACGCTGCTCGCTTCCTCATCTTCTGTGGAAACCAGGATGTAGTCATCGGATGTTCTGCTGTCAACACTTGCTGGTCCTTGAGGTGCATCCTAAGATGGCAGAGAGAATACTTAAAGATTATTAAATAAATCAAACAAGAGAATCAAAGAGTATACATTGGCCCATGTTTGTGGCGTATAACAGATCAAATGTAACTTTTTAGGCAAATTCACTCCTGACCTCAACTGCCATCTTTGTTTGGTTTTTAAATCCATCTACAGCCTTTTCGAAAGCCAGAAAACACTTCTGGCTGAAAACAATGGATCCGTGTAACGCCCACTCACTGCCCCTTGTATGATGTGAATGGGAGCAGGACACATGTGGCAACTGAAGCGGGGACTCTGCAGTTTAAAAACAATTGCTTCAACACCATTTAATTTACATACAGAGTCGTTCTCAGCCTGTGATCCAGCCTGCTCCTTTACCATGCATTGCAGAGACTTCATGTGAGGGAAGAGAGTGGCGGGGGGAGGAGAGGAGGGACTTCTCTTACTGACATCATGGAGGAGTAAGACAGAGCGGTGGGCTTCAGACCATTCTCATCCGCCACTATTTTCTGGTTAAAATAGCCCGAAAACTGTACCAGATACTTTTCTCGACTTTGCAAAAGTGCAGGTCAAGTTTCACAGCCTGTAGGGATCTAACAACATATGTGGGTACAAAAACTGGTAAGGTGTAAGACGCACTTTAACTAAACACAGTGTGTTAGACCTGTCAGTCCTAGGGTGGTCTTACCCCGCATTTTTTCCCTTTCTGCCTCAGATTTTCCGCCATCTTGTTTGTTGGACATAGGACTCTGGGCGCCTTCCCGCTGCTAAACAGTGCTGAGGCGCAGGTGCTCTCTCCTAACAATATGGTTGCCACAGGCCCCTGCTACTGCGGAGTGGCCTTTGTCCTGTCTGCATACTAGTAGCTGGGATAAGGCTGGGACTTAGTGATACTGTAACCCTGACCGTCCCCCCCTGTCACCAGAGAAGCCACCACAGAGTCCCCAGAGCCTTCTGGAACCTTCCAACCCCCCAGGTTGGCGCCAGAACTTGCCGCCTTTTAGAAGGGTCACCTGACCTAGACTTATAAAAGGAAAGGAGGGAAACCTGACAGTTAGTTGGAGCACTACTGGACCTGGGGTCCCTCCGGCGGAGTATAGGCTGCTGCGCCAGGGGGAAGCTACACTACTGAGGCTGACTGAGCTTAGGCCCTGCTGTCCCCAAGTTAGCTGAGTGATCCTACCAGCCTGCTGACCTTGCCCAGTGTGAGGGGAGCCCGGGGTACCAACTTCAGTGTGCCTGCCTGAAACTACCAACTCCTACATTCAATTCTTGCAAAGAATACCTGTCATCTATTGCCAGCGCCAAGACTGGGAAGCTCTAGGAACCTGGCACCTGAAACTCCCCAACTAGTGCTGTAATCCCTGAGTGCTGAGGAACCTGCGAGCGCTACTGCTGCTGGGAACCGCAAGGTAAAGCGCCATGTCCCCCACGCGCTATATCGCCAGGATCTACCACTTTCAGCTAGCGCTGTGCCCATTAAAAGCTATATCGCAAGAACCTGTCTCCTGCTGCTGGCACGCTGCTGTGTGCCCAGGATCGGAGCGCGCTGCTGCCCAAGATCACCGCCGCTGGCCGGGTACCTGTGGGTGGGCGCTCTGCCCTGAGGAAGCGCTGTGTGTCAAGATCACGCCGCTGGCCAGGCGCCGCTGAATGAGGAAGCGCTGTGTGTCAAGATCACCGCCGCGGCCCAGGCGCCGCTGAATGAGGAAGCGCTGTGTGTCCACGATCACCGCCGCAGCCCCTGAAGCTGAGGGGGAGCCGCCGCAGTTGAGGGAAGGCCGCGCCCAGCCCTGAACGCGCGAACGAGCGTTGCCCGGCAACGAGGGCGCCGGCCGCGTCATCGGCCGCGCCCCCAAGAAGCCACGCAGGGATTGGTTCCTGAGCCCTGGGACGAAACGGGAGCTTGGGGCCCACACCCGAGTCCGGAGGAGGTCCAGTGAAAGTGAGAGCAAGGCCGGCCGGGAGCAGGGGCCTCCCGCTCCCGCAGGAACCGACGAGGAGGCAGGAATTCAGTCTCCCCAGACCCAGAGACAGAGCGGTGAGTGCGGAAGGCCTGGGGACTGCCCCCGCCTAGATCATCTTTCCGGCAATGACTCTTCCTCCCCGCATGGGATGCCCCGTGAACCGGATTGCCTGCATTGACCACCGTAGAGGGGTAGTTGCCATATTGTACCTCTCCTTCTGACTACTCCCCCATGTGAATAAGCGGAGGAGGCCTGGGGCCTAAATTGAACCTAGAACTGCCCTGGTGACCGATTTCTCCCTACCTAAATGAGCCTGAATGCCCACAGTGAGTAAGGGTCTTGAGATTGTTCATGCATATCGCCCAGTGGTCTAGGAGGGATTACTGGTTATATAAGCACTGTACAGGAGATGTTGCCCAGGTTGATCGCATACCTGCCTAAGAGTTATTCCCCTGGGCTGCATAGTTGAATGAGCCATATTACATGCACTACATAGGAAATGCTACTTGTATTGCCTGAAGTTACCAGAAACCGTTTATCCTGACTAATGTGGAAACTGTACGTTACCTACCTTAACCAGAAGTAGATAAAGATACTTGTGTTTTGTAAATGAACTTAGAGTGGTGTCTCTTCATTGTGTGTGCCTCACTGTGTCAGTGTGAGTGTGTACTGCACAACTACTTAACGCACAAGTTACTAACTTGTGTAACGATATATCTGTAAGAGACAGTAGTTAGTGACAGATTCCTTACCTTAGAATATCCCCAGGCGTCAGGCTGGATCCGGAAAGTTTTTGCGTAGCAGTACACTTGCGCGTCGGTAGGCGGCGTAGTGCGGCTTCGCGTCCGTCATCGGCGTCGTGATCGCCGGGATGACGTCGCGGGCAGTACTTAGACGCCGCCCCTGCGCGCTGACGTCAGTTCTGTACACGCACTTTCCGCGCCAGGAACGCAGAGCCATGCAAGAAGCTGACATAGGTGTCTGAAAAATACTAGGGCCCTGAAAGGGATGTCCTTAACCCTAGAAATCAGTTCGCAGAACGGGGAGGATGGGTGGGCGGTAGGAATCTGTCACTAACTACTGTCTCTTACAGATATATCGTTACACAAGTTAGTAACTTGTGCATCTGAAAGAGACACGTTAGTGACAGATTCCTTACCTTAGAATAGATACCCCAGCAATACCAACCCCGGTGGTGGGTCTGCGAACAAAGATCAGACAAGGAAGTCCTGGAGGACAGAACGGCCAAAGAAGCCGTCCCTCCGGACCCGACTGTCAAGGCAGTAATGCTTTGTAAACGTGTGCAGCGAGGCCCACGTAGCTGCCTGACAGATAACCGGCAGCGGAACACCGCGGCCCAAGGCCGTGGTAGCAGCCGTTGCCCTGGTGGAATGGGCACGCAGCCCAACAGGAGGCTCCTTCTTAGCCAAAGAATAGCAGGTCTTGATGCACAAGGTAACCCAGCGGGAGATGGTTCGTTTGTGCACCGCCCAACCTTTTTGGCGCCCACGTAGCCAACAAAGAGCTGGTCATCCACCCGGAAGTGTTTTGTGCGGTCGATATAGAAGGAGAGCGCACGTTTTGGGTCCAGACGGTGGAGCCTCTCTTCCTCTCTGGAAGGATGCGGAGGCGGAAAGAAGGTAGGCAAAGTGATGGTCTGCCCAATGTGGAAGGCAGTAACCACCTTTGGCAAGAAGGACGGACGCGTCCGAAGAACAACCTTGTCTGGATGAACAGACAGAAAGGGAGGTTTGCAAGATAGAGCCTGGAGCTCACTCACCCGCCGAGCGGAGGTGATGGCCACCAGAAAGGCTGTCTTCAGAGTCAGAAGACGAAGAGGACAGTTATGTAGAGGCTCAAAGGGAGCGCACATTAAAAAGGTAAGAACCAAGTTCAAGTCCCACTGAGGCATCACAAACGGAACAGGAGGGAAGAGGTGAGTAATGCCTTTTAAGAACCTGTTAACAACAGGGGACTTGAAAAGGGAGGGCTGATCAGGGAGCCTGAGGAAGGCCGAGATAGCACAAAGATAACCCTTGATGGTACCCAGGGCAGAACCCTGTTGGGCCAGAGAAAGAAGGAACAGAAGGACCTCAGAAAGAGGGGCAAAAGGGATTCACAGCCTTTGCTGTGCACCATGCCACAAATTTGTTCCACCTGCAGGCGTATACCACCTTAGTGGAGGGACGCCTGGCTGCCAGAATCACATCACAAACTTCGGGAGGCAAGTCGAAAGGAATCAACTGCCGCCGCTCAATCTCCACGCAAGCAGGTGTAGACTGGACAGGTTCGGGTGGAGGACCGTCCCCTGCTGCTGCGACAGAAGATCCTCCCGAAGAGGCAGACGGATCGGGGATCCACGCTCATACTGAGTAGCTCGGGATACCAAACTCTTCGAGCCCAGTCCGGAGCCACAAGAATGACTTGGGCCCGGTCGTGCCGAATCTTCTTCAACACTCTGGGTAGAAGTGGTATAGGCGGAAAGGCGTACAATAGACCGCAACTCCACTCATGACGAAAAGCGTCGCCGAGCGAGTGCCGCCTTGGAAATTCCAACGCGCAGAACTGATGACATTGCGCGTTCTCTTCGGTGGCGAATAGATCTAACCAAGGCTCTCCCCACTGTAGAAAGAGTCCTTGTGCCACCTCCGAGTGAAGACGCCATTCGTGATCCATCATGCACCTGCGGCTGAGTTCGTCCGCCCTGGCGTTCAGGGAACCTGCCAGGTGTTGAACCATCAGGAACATGCCCTGATGTTCCAGCCATGTCCAGAGGCGCAGAGCCTCCTGACAGAGGGTCCACGACCCCACCCCGCCCTGTTTGTTGCAGTACCACTTGGCGGTGGTGTTGTCTGTGAACACCTGCACTACCTTCCCTTTGACAGAGGGAAGGAATGCCTTGAGTGCAAGTCGGATCGCCCGGAGCTCCAGAAGGTTGATATGGAGCCGGGACTCCGCCGGAGACCAGAGGCCTCTGATCTCCGCCTCTCCCATGTGACCGCCCCATCCCAGAAGGGACGCGTCCGTCACAACTGTGTGCTCTGGCTGGGGAAGGGAGAGGGATCTGCCCATGACCCATTGCCGGTTCGAGAGCCACCACTGCAACTGTTTTGCAGTCCCCTCCGAGATCTGGACGTGATCGGACAGGTTGCCCTGGTGCTGCGCCCACTGGAACTTCAGGTCCCACTGTAGAGCCCGCATATGCCATCTGGCATGATTGACCAGCAGGATGCAGGAGGCCATGAGGCCCAGCAGCCTCAGGGTCATCCGTACCGAAACCCAGGATAAAGGCTGAAAGATCGGAATCATAGCCTGAATATCCCGGACTCGCCGTTCGGGAGGATAGGGCCGAAACTGCGTCGTGTCCAGAACTGCTCCAATGAAAAGGAGCTGTGGAGAAGGAATCAGATGCGACTTCGGCACATTGATGGAGAACCCCAGCGAGTGCAGGAGTTCGGCCGTAGTCTGCAGGTGGGAGACGACTGCCTGGGACGAGCCCGCCTTCAGCAGCCAGTCGTCGAGGTAGGGGAAGACTGAAACCCCTGCCCGGCGCAGATGAGCTGCGACCACCGCCATCACTTTCGTGAACACCCGAGGGGCACTGGTAAGGCCAAAGGGGAGCACGGTGAACTGAAAATGCTCGAGGCCTACCGTGAACCGAAGGTAACGCCGGTGGGCCGGCAGGACGGGGATGTGGAAATAGGCGTCCTGCAAGTCCAACGCTACCAACCAGTCTCCAGGGTCTAGGGCAGTCAAGACCTGAGCTAGGGTGAGCATCTTGAACTTCTCCTTCCGGAGGAAGCGATTGACGTTCCGGAGGTCCAAGATAGGACGCATGTCCTCCTTGTCCTTTTGGGCACCAGAAAGTAGTGGGAGTAGCAACCACGCCCTACTTCTGGGGTCGGAACATGCTTGATGGCCCTCTTGGCCAAGAGGGCCGTGACTTCCTTCTGTAGAAGCACCAAGTGATCCCCTGACATGCGGTGGAATTGAGGTGGCATGGCTGGGGGGTGGTCTCGAAGGGGAGGGAGTAGCCCCTTCGGACAATGTCCAAGACCCACCTGTCCGAGGTGATGGGACGCCAGTGGTGAAGGTGATGGCGGACCCTGCCCTCGACTGGCGTGCTGTGCACCTGAAAGGAGGGACTAGGAGGGCTTGGAGGCCGCGGACGGGTTGGAGGTGGTGGCCTGACCCGCACGCTGGTTGCCCGAACCGCCACGGCGGTATCCACGTCCTCGGCCACGCGAAGGCGCTTGCTGCGCGGGCCGTTGGCCGGGCTGTTGACGTGACTGGGCGCCCCTTCCGTGGCCACGAAAGGGGCGAAAAGCAGACGTGAGCGGAGGGCGCACAACAGCAAGGCCCAGGGACTTAGCAGTAGCCCGCAAGTCCTTGAAACGCTCCAGCGCATGGTCTGCCTTCGAACCAAAAAGACTGACTCCATCAAAGGGCATGTCCATGAGTGTATTCTGGACATCCCCTGAAAAACCAGTGGTTCTCAGCCAGGCGTGGCGACGCAGCGCCACCGTCGTTGCAAGCGATCTGCCCAGCGAGTCGGCGGTATCAAGGCCACAGCGGATGGTGTATTTAGCCGCATCACGCCCTTCCGCAATGGCGCGGGTAAGCAGTGTCTGGACCTCCTCAGAGCACTGCGGCAAAACAGTCGCCACCGAATCCCACAGGGAGTGGGTGTATCGGCCCAAAAGGCAAGCGGTGTTAACGGACCGCAAGCCAGCACTGGAGGAAGAGAAAGCCTTCTTCCCAAAGTGATCCAGGCGCTTGGATTCCCTATCCGGAGGGGCGGTAGGGAAGGCGGTTTGGGAGGCAGAGGCTTGGACAACCAAGCTCTCAGGGGTGGGGTGTTGGGAGAGAAACAGGGGGTCGCCCGGAGCAGGGCGATGGCGTCGGGCCACGTTCCTATCCACAGGAGCCCCTGTGGTGGGTTTGGACCAGGCACCCAAAAGAACGTCAGTGAGTGCATCGTTGAACGGCAGCATAGTCTCCGAAGAGGAGGCCGCCGGCTGAAGCACTTCAGTCAGGAGGTTAGTCCTGACGGCCACCGTAGGCAACTGGAGATTCAAGGCTCCAGCAGCTCTACGCAACACCGTTGCAAAATTAGCCCCCTCCTCCGTAGCCACCGGAGGAGACAGCATGCCAGAGTCAGGGGAGGTGTCCAGACCACTGGTATCCCTAAGTTCCTCAACCCAGTCCGGGTCAAACTCGCACTGTTGTGTGAGAGGGTCCTCAGACCCCTCCCAGCTCTCCTGGTCCTCCTCAGGTTCAAAATATGGAGGAGGAGGGACATTAGGGACCCAAGGTCTCATCGGCGCCGGAACCGGCGTCGGGCGACGCCGGTCCGGCTCCATGTCCGGAGCCGGAGAGAACCGGGAACGACGCCGTCCGGAGCCCCGGACGGCGCCAGGAACGGCACCGGGGACATCGGCGTCGGCGTGGTTAGGTCAACCGGCGCCGATGGGGGTTGCGGCACCACCGGAGCCGGGATCGAGGCCGGGGCCGGAGCTGAGGCCGGGATGAAGGCCGGTGGGACAGGCGACGCCGGGACCGGAGTCAACAGCGACGCCGGAGCAACCCCATCAGGGCCCGCGGGGCCCGAAGGCGCACCGGAGGGACCTTGAGGCCCGAAGAGGCGGGCCATGGCCGACAGGAACTCCTGTATTTGGGCCTGAGTCGCACCCGAACCCGGGAAGGACGGGTAATGCGGGGGTAACTCGACAGGCACGTCCGGGGCCGCGGGGACGGTGCCGACAGGGACCTCAGCCGAGTCGCGAGACCGGCGAGGCGAAGTCTTAGAGCGATGATGCCGCTTAGACTTCTTGTGCTTCGACTTACCGGAGGAGCGCGAAGACTTGGATTCCGACGAACGGCGGGGACTCCGCGTCCGGCCCCTCGACCTCTCCCGGGACCGGGGCTTGGTGCGGCGCGGAGCAGACTGCCGGTCTTCGAGGAGCTTTCGAGACCGCTCTCGCAAAGCCTTCGGATTAAGTTTCCGGCAGTCAGGGCACGACTTCGTGTCGTGGTCTCGGCCGAGACAGAAGAGACACTCGAGATGCGGGTCCGTGATCGACATCATGCGACCACATTCCTCGCAGGGCTTAAAGCCGGGCATCCCTACGACACCTTAGGAGTCGTGAAGACTCGTTGAAGAAACAGTGAAAAAATTCACAAAAAAGATAGTCAAAAAGTGGCTAGGGCACTGCTCTTCCCGGATCTGCGCTTACTGGCGCAGAAAAAGAAGAACTGACGTCAGCACGCAGGGGCGGCGTCTAAGTACTGCCCGCGACGTCATCCCGGTGATCACGACGCCGACGACGGACGCGGAGCCGCACGACGCCGCCTACCGACGCGCAAGGGTACTGCTACGCAAAAACTTTCCGGATCCAGCCTGACGCCTGGGGATATTCTAAGGTAAGGAATCTGTCACTAACGTGTCTCTTTCAGATACTTAGCTTCCGGCGAGCCTTCCCGCCTCGCGCCAAGCTACCGCGTCGGAGTCGGAGGTCCCTGGGACCTTCCGGGTCTAACACAGTGAATAACACTTTAGAAGGACACCTTGCATATGACAAACAGCACAATATTATATGTTACGCGGACTTGAGGTGGACGTGTGTGAAAGCTTAGTTTGCCTCTAAGGCAGTCCTGGTATCTTGCTGGCCCTTTTGATAAACAGAGTAGGTGAGTGAGGTCTGCTCTGTGAGGTGTGTACGGTGTGGCCGACATGGATTCCTTGGTAGAATCGGAATCCTCCATGCCTCCCTTGTGTGTGTTGAGAACACCTAAGCATTCTTTATTACGAATACAGTCTGGCAAAACTGCTGCTTTGGCTCAACAGGACAGAATTGTTTCTGAACAGGAGGAGGAAGAAATGTGTGAATTTACAGAATATGAACCTATATCACATCTCTACAGCCACGCAGCTATTGGCCGGGGTCTTCCACCTGTGGTCATTAACCATCTATAAAGAAATGTACATTATACAGGACTATATAAGTTAATAATGTGCTGCTGCAATCAACAATCAATCAATCAGGGGAATTGTAAGCGCTCTACTCACCCGTGAGGGTCTCAAGGCGCTGGGTGGGGGGGGGGGCGGGGAGTTGTGCAGCTCCGTTCAGTCGAAGAGCCAGGTCTTGAGTGTCCTCCCGAAGATGTTCAGGGAGGGGGCGCGCCTGATGTCGATCGGGAGCTCGTTCCAGGTTTTGGCCGCGATGTAGGAGAAGGTTCTTCTGCCTGTCCTAGCTCTGCGGATGCGAGGGGTTTCGGCGAGGTCGGCGGATCGGAGGTTTCTCTTGGGTACGTGGAATGAGATTCTCTCGTTGAGGTATTGGGGGCCGGTGTTGGAGGCATTTGTAGGCGTGGGTGAGTATCTTGAAAGTAATTCTCTTCTCAACAGGGAGCCAGTGTAGGTCCCGCAGATGTTGGGTGATTTGTTCGTGTCGAGGGATGCCGTGGACGAGTCTGGCTGCGGTGTTCTGTATGGTCTGGAGCTTGCGGAGCAGAGACTTGTTGATCCCGGCGTAGAGGGCATTTCCATAGTCTAGTCTGCTGGTTATGAGTGCGTGGGTAACTACCTTCCTTGATGGGGGGGGGATCCATTTAAAGGTCTTTCGGAGGATGAAGAGGGTGTTGAAGCAGCTGGAGGCGACGGCGTTGACCTTTGGCAAAACCAATTGGTCTGGCCCATACCTGAAATGGTCTTTTCATTCATTATTATTATTACACAAGTTTGAGAGTGTAGATGGGTGGATGGATGGCTGGCTTGGGGAGAGATTTATTGGTGAATGGATAAGTTACTTTGGGAAGATTGGTGGAAATGAATGAAACACTGGCGGAACTTAAAATAGAACACTCAATTTCCACCATGTGGGTCTAGACTGCCCAGATTCTAGTGGAGGGCCTTGCCCTGTTGCTGAGACAGGAGGGCCTCTTAAAGTGGCAGCCTGATTGGAGGACAGATGCTCACACCCGGAAGGTCTGGGTGCCATGCTCTCACTGCTCAATCTAGAGTCACTGGGATGAATTGGGCTCAGTCATTCCTGATCTTTTTCAGAACTCAGGAGAGGTAAAGGTAGGAAAGAGTAGAGGAGTCCTGTGTTCAATGCCAGCCAGAACATATCTCCTAACTTGGTCTGGGTGGATCGGAAGGATTTTGGTAATTCCGCGTTACTCTTGTAATGCAAAATTACTGATAAATTAAAGATTTGCCGCTCTGCTGGCAGAATTTAAAAAGTATCCAATAGTTTCTTAAGTTTAGAAACCACTGCATACCACTCGGCACCCTTGCATACTCTGCAGTAATTACAAATTTTAATCACTGCAGAGTATGCAAGAACGCGAGTGCTATTTGCCCGCGCTATTTTCTTAGGCAAAATGCATCCTTGCATCCATTTTTGAACGTGATGGTGCATTTTGCGCAACGAAAATAGCTTCAAATGCCCGCCCCGACGAGAAATTACGTGGAATCTGGTGGAATTTGAATGTAATATGACAGAATCAAACTCTGCAAATTCCACCCACCACTACTCCTAACTAGTGTGCTTGTGGAAACTCCTATGCGCAAAACGCACAAGTTACTAACTTGTGTAACGATATATCTGTAAGAGACAGTAGTTAGTGACAGATTCCTTACCTTAGAATATCCCCAGGCGTCAGGCTGGATCCGGAAAGTTTTTTGCGTAGCAGTACCCTTGCGCGTCGGTAGGCGGCGTCGTGCGGCTCCGCGTCCGTCGTCGGCGTCGTGATCGCCGGGATGACGTCGCGGGCAGTACTTAGGCGCCGCCCCTGCGCGCTGACGTCAGTTCTGTACACGACTTTCCGCGCCAGGAACGCAGAGCCATGCAAGAAGCTGACATAGGTGTCTGAAAAATACTAGGGCCCTGAAAGGGATGTCCTTAACCCTAGAAATCAGTTCGCAGAACGGGAGGATGGGTGGGCGGTAGGAATCTGTCACTAACTACTGTCTCTTACAGATATATCGTTACACAAGTTAGTAACTTGTGCATCTGAAAGAGACACGTTAGTGACAGATTCCTTACCTTAGAATAGATACCCCAGCAATACCAACCCCGGTGGTGGGTCTGCGAACAAAGATCAGACAAGGAAGTCCTGGAGGACAGAACGGCCAAAGAAGCCGTCCCTCCGGACCTGACTGTCAAGGCAGTAATGCTTTGTAAACGTGTGCAGCGAGGCCCACGTAGCTGCCTGACAGATAACCGGCAGCGGAACACCGCGGCCCAAGGCCGTGGTAGCAGCCGTTGCCCTGGTGGAATGGGCACGCAGCCCAACAGGAGGCTCCTTTTAGCCAAAGAATAGCAGGTCTTGATGCACAAGGTAACCCAGCGGGAGATGGTCCTCTTGTGCACCGCCCGACCTTTTTGGCGCCCACGTAGCCAATAAAGAGCTGGTCATCCACCCGGAAGTGTTTTGTGCGGTCAATATAGAAGGAGAGCGCACGTTTTGGGTCCAGACGGTGGAGCCTCTCTTCCTCTCTGGAAGGATGCGGAGGCGGAAAGAAGGTGGGCAAAGTGATGGTCTGCCCAATGTGGAAAGCAGTAACCACCTTTGGCAAGAAGGACGGACGCGTCCGAAGAACAACCTTGTCTGGATGAACAGACAGAAAGGGAGGTTTGCAAGATAGAGCCTGGAGCTCACTCACCCGCCGAGCGGAGGTGATGGCCACCAGAAAGGCTGTCTTCAGAGTCAGAAGACGAAGAGGACAGTTATGTAGAGGCTCAAAGGGAGCGCACATTAAAAAGGTAAGAACCAAGTTTAAGTCCCACTGAGGCATCACAAACGGAACAGGAGGGAAGAGGTGAGTAATGCCTTTTAAGAACCTGTTAACAACAGGGGACTTGAAAAGGAGGGCTGATCAGGGAGCCTGAGGAAGGCCGAGATAGCACAAAGATAACCCTTGATGGTACCCAGGGCAGAACCCTGTTGGGCCAGAGAGAGAAGGAACAGAAGGACCTCAGAAAGAGGGGCAGAAAGGGGATCCACAGCCTTTGCTGTGCACCATGCCACAAATTTGTTCCACCTGCAGGCGTATACCACCTTAGTGGAGGGACGCCTGGCTGCCAGAATCACATCACAAACTTCGGGAGGCAAGTCGAAAGGAATCAACTGCCGCCGCTCAATCTCCACGCAAGCAGGTGTAGACTGGACAGGTTCGGGTGGAGGACCGTCCCCTGCTGCTGCGACAGAAGATCCTCCCGAAGAGGCAGACGGATCGGGGGATCTACGCTCATATTGAGTAGCTCGGGATACCAAACTCTTCGAGCCCAGTCCGGAGCCACAAGAATGACTTGGGCCCGGTCGTGCCGAATCTTCTTCAACACTCTGGGTAGAAGTGGTATAGGCGGAAAGGCGTACAATAGACCGCAACTCCACTCGTGACGAAAAGCGTCGCCGAGCGAGTGCCGCCTTGGAAATTCCAACGCGCAGAACTGATGACATTGCGCGTTCTCTTCGGTGGCGAATAGATCTAACCAAGGCTCTCCCCACTGTAGAAAGAGTCCTTGCGCCACTTCCGAGTGAAGACGCCATTCGTGATCCATCATGCACCTGCGGCTGAGTTCGTCCGCCCTGGCGTTCAGGGAACCTGCCAGGTGTTGAACCACCAGGAACATGCCCTGGTGTTCCAGCCATGTCCAGAGGCGCAGAGCCTCCTGACAAAGGGTCCACGACCCCACCCCGCCTTGTTTGTTGCAGTACCACATGGCAGTGGTGTTGTCTGTGAACACCTGCACTACCTTCCCTTTGACAGAGGGAAGGAATGCCTTGAGTGCAAGTCGGATCGCCCGGAGCTCCAGAAGGTTGATATGGAGCCGGGACTCCGCCGGAGACCAGAGGCCTCTGATCTCCGCCTCTCCCATGTGACCGCCCCATCCCAGAAGGGACGCGTCCGTCACAACTGTGTGCTCTGGCTGGGGAAGGGAGAGGGATCTGCCCATGACCCATTGCCGGTTCGAGAGCCACCACTGCAACTGTTTTGCAGTCCCCTCCGAGATCTGGACGTGATCGGACAGGTCGCCCTGGTGCTGCGCCCACTGGAACTTCAGGTCCCACTGCAGAGCCCGCATATGCCATCTGGCATGAGTGACCAGCAGGATGCAGGAGGCCATGAGGCCCAGCAGCCTCAGGGTCATCCGTACCGAAACCCAGGATAAGGGCTGAAAGATCGGAATCATAGCCTGAATATCCCGGACTCGCCGTTCGGGAGGATAGGCCCGAAACTGCGTCGTGTCCAGAACTGCTCCGATGAAAAGGAGCTGTGGAGAAGGAATCAGATGCGACTTTGGCACATTGATGGAGAACCCCAGCGAGTGCAGGAGTTCGGCCGTAGTCTGGAGGTGGGAGACAACTGCCTGGGACGAGCCCGCCTTCAGCAGCCAGTCGTCGAGGTAGGGGAAGACTGAAACCCCTGCCCGGCGCAGATGAGCTGCGACCACCGCCATCACTTTCGTGAACACCCGAGGGGCACTGGTAAGGCCAAAGGGGAGCACGGTGAACTGAAAATGCTCGAGGCCTACCGTGAACCGAAGGTAACGCCGGTGGGCCGGCAGGACGGGGATGTGGAAATAGGCGTCCTGCAAGTCCAACGCTACCAACCAGTCTCCGGGGTCGAGGGCAGTCAAGACCTGAGCTAGGGTGAGCATCTTGAACTTCTCCTTCCGGAGGAAGCGATTGACGTTCCGGAGGTCCAAGATAGGACGCATGTCCTCCTTGTCCTTTTTGGGCACCAGAAAGTAGTGGGAGTAGCAACCACGCCCTACTTCTGGGGTCGGAACATGCTCGATGGCCCTCTTGGCCAAGAGGGCCGTGACTTCCTTCTGTAGAAGCACCAAGTGATCCCCTGACATGCGGTGGAATTGAGGTGGCATGGCTGGGGGGTGGTCTCGAAGGGGAGGGAGTAGCCCCTTCGGACAATGTCCAAGACCCACTTGTCCGAGGTGATGGGACGCCAGTGGTGAAGGTGATGGCGGACCCTGCCCTCGACTGGCGTGCTGTGCACCTGAAAGGAGGGACTAGGAGGGCTTGGAGGCCGCGGACGGGTTGGAGGTGGTGGCCTGACCCGCACGCTGGTTGTCCGAACCGCCACGGCGGTATCCACGTCCTCGGCCACGCGAAGGCGCTTGCTGCGCGGGCCGTTGGCCGGGCTGTGGACGTGACTGGGCGCCCCTTCCGTGGCCACGAAAGGGGCGAAAAGCAGACGTATGCGGAGGGCGCACAACAGCAAGGCCCAGGGACTTAGCAGTAGCCCGTGAATCCTTGAAACGCTCCAGCGCATGGTCCGCCTTTGAACCAAAGAGACCGACTCCATCAAAGGGCATGTCCATGAGAGTATTCTGGACATCCCCTGAAAAACCAGTGGTTCTCAGCCAGGCGTGGCGACGCAGCGCCACCGTCGTTGCAAGCGATCTGCCCAGCGAGTCGGCGGTATCAAGGCCACAGCGGATGGTATACTTAGCCGCATCACGCCCTTCCGCAATAGCGCGGGTAAGCAGTGTCTGGACCTCCTCAGAACACTGCGGCAAAACATCAGCCACCGAATCCCACAGGGAGTGGGTGTATCGGCCCAAGAGGCAAGCGGTATTAACAGACCGCAAGCCAGCACTGGAGGAAGAGAAAGCCTTCTTCCCAAAGTGATCCAGGCGCTTGGATTCCCTATCCGGAGGGGCGGTAGGGAAGGCTGTTTGGGAGGCAGAGGCTTGGACAACCAAGCTCTCAGGGGTGGGGTGTTGGGAGAGAAACAGGGGGTCGCCCGGAGCCGGGCGATGGCGTCGGTCCACGTTCCTATCCACAGGAGCCCCTGTGGTGGGTTTGGACCAGGCACCCAAAAGAACGTCAGTGAGTGCATCGTTGAACGGCAGCACAGGCTCCGAAGAGGAGGCCGCCGGCTGAAGCACTTCAGTCAGGAGGTTAGTCCTGACGGCCACTGTAGGCAACTGGAGATTTAAGGCTCCAGCAGCTCTACGCAACACCGTTGCAAAATTAGCCCCTCCTCCGTTGCCACGGGAGGAGACAGCATGCCAGAGTCGGGGAGGTATCCAGCCCACTGGCATCCCCAAGTTCCTCAACCCAGTCCGGGTCAAACTCGCACTGTTGTGTGAGAGGGTCGTCAGACCCCTCCCAGCTCTCCTGGTCCTCCTCAGGTTGAAAAGATGGAGGAGGAGGGACATAAGGGACCCAAGGCCTCATCGGCGCCGGAACCGGCGTCGGGCGACGCCGGTCCGGCTCCATGTCCGGACCCGGGGAGAACCGGGAACGACGCCGCCCGGAGCCCCGGACGGCGTCGGAAACGGCACCGGGGACATCGGCGTCGGCGGAGGCGTGGTTAGGTCAACCGGCGTCGATGGAGGTTGCGGCACCACCGGAACCGGGGTCGAGGCCGGGGCCGGAGCCGAGGCCGGGACGAAGGCTGGTGGGACAGGCGACGCCGGGACCGGAGTCGACGGCGACGCCGGAGCAACCCCATCTGGGCCCGCGGGGCCCGAAGGCGCACCGGAGGGACCTTGAGGCCCGAAGAGGCGGGCCATGGCCGACAGGAATTTCTGTAGCTCGGCCGGAGTCGCCCCCGAACCCGGGAAGGACGGGTAATGCGGGGGCAACTCGACAGGCACGTCCGGGGCCGCGGGGGCGGGGACGGTGCCGACAGGGACCTCAGCCGAGTCGCGCGACCGGCGAGGCGAAGTCTTAGAGCGATGACGCCGCTTAGACTTCTTGTGCTTCGACTTACCGGAGGAGCGCGAAGACTTGGATTCCGACGAACGGCGGGGACTCCGCGTCCGGCCCCTCGACCTCTCCCGGGACCGGGGCTTGCTGCGGCGCGGAGCCGACTGCCGGACTTCAAGGAGCTTTCGAGACCGCTCTCGCAAAGCCTTCGGATGAAGTTTCCGGCAGTCAGGGCACGACTTCGTGTCGTGGCCTCGGCCGAGGCAGAAGAGACACTCGAGGTGGGGGTCCGTGATGGACATCATACGACCACATACCTCGCAGGGCTTAAAGCCGGGCATCCCTACGACACCTTAGGAGTCGTGAAGACTCGTTGAAGAGAACAGTGAAAAATTTCACAAAAAGATAGTCAAAAAGTGACTAGGGCACTGCTCTTCCCGGATCTGCGCTTACTGGCGCGGAAAAAGAAGAACTGACGTCAGCGCGCAGGGGCGGCGCCTAAGTACTGCCCGCGACGTCATCCCGGCGATCACGACGCCGACGACGGACGCGGAGCCGCACGACGCCGCCTACCGACGCGCAAGGGTACTGCTACGCAAAAAACTTTCCGGATCCAGCCTGACGCCTGGGGATATTCTAAGGTAAGGAATCTGTCACTAACGTGTCTCTTTCAGATATTCAACACTGTGCATTCTTGATAGCAGCAAAAAGATCAAGACTTGGTTCTCCTCATTGTTGGAGGACTCCCTGTGCCACCTCAGGATGCAAATGCTACTTGCAATTCACCAGACACTGCGTGCTCAGTTTGTCCATGGCTCAGTTTGTAATGTTTGAATACTGGCTGGCGGGGAGTTCCAGAGCTTCGCAGCTTGTACAGTGAAAGTAGTGCCTCCTGTGTGTTTCTTATGTTAAGGTGAGATGATGCTCCATGGTGCAACCCTGGAGCGCAGTGTCCTGTTTTGTTTGTATGGTTTGAATTTACCTTGTAGGTATAATGGTCCTTTTCCTTGAGAGAGACTAGGGAAAATGCAGAGCACCTTGAACAATGACCTGCTAGCTATAGGTAGCCTGTGGATTGATTATAGGACTGGAGTCATGCATCCTCTAAGGTGAAGGCGAAGAAGGATTCTTGCGGCAGCATTTTGGATTAGTTGTAGATTGCATGTGACGAATCTCGGTGCACCATGGTATGGGTCGTTGGCATAGTCAGGCTGGAAGATTAAAAGTGTGTGCACTGAAGTTGGTATTCAAGGGATGTAAGCAGTGTTTCCTTTATGTAGAAGGCCCTCTTTGTGGCACTGTTGACGTGCGGTATCAAGGATAGTTCTGAATTCATGGTTACCCCTAAGTTGCTGACTTTTCTTGACCACTGACATTCCATGTGAGAAACCGAAGCCCCCCCCAGGAATGTAGTACCCCCGCACTAGACATATTGGCATGTACTTTGTACCCATTCCTCTGGCCCCGAAAGCATTGCGCCTGCAAAACATGTAAGCAAACAAATTAAAACTCCCCCCCCCCCCCTCAAACTTCTCCCCGTGAGGCATTTTTCGGCCCAATATAACAACAACCGGAACTCCCACTTCTGGAAGAGAGGGTCAACAGGGGCCAACGCATAAGAGAATAGACCCAGGGCACGAGTCGGGGGTACACGCGGGTACACGGCATCCACCCACTATTTTTACTGGGTGGACGCTGTCCATCCTGCTAAGAAGTTGGGCCCCTCAGAAATATGTTGAACTTGTCCCAGTGTAATTTTGAGACACCGGGAACGTTCAGCAGCTCCTGCACGTTGTCTTCTTTCCATTCCCAGCAGCAACGTGCAGGTGGTGAGGGCGCTTTCTTTCACCTCCAGCTGGGCAACGATAAAGACAGAAGTTAAGGGGCCATCAGGCCTCCTTTTGATCGAGTATGGGACTGGAGGCGTCCTGGAACCTCACAAATGCAAATGCACCAGCGAGAAAACAAAAGCACACAGCTTATCTATTCACAGGTACTTAACAGATGCATGCTTTTTACTTTGTTGTATAAAAGTGCATGCACTGTAAGAATGTCAGATGGGTTGGTCTGTCTCAGTGTTTACACAAATAATTTAAATAGTCCACACACACAAGAAAAGGGTCAAGGCACAAAAATCCTGCACCAGTCAATGAAGTATAATGGTTATAGAGAAAAGGTCCATGCGTGGTGCAATGAGCCAGAGACGTGACCCTCCTACGTCTCCATTAATGGCGAAAGAAAACCCCAAAACAAAATTTAGACACAAGTGGCTCTGCACTCAACTCCGTAAGTGTGTTAAGAGTCAATGGATATTAGTGTCCATAGTCCATCAAGAATAAAGAAATGGTATCTCCCAAATAAATCGCGTAGCTAGCCGTATTTTAAAACATATTTTTTTGCATTTTCAGTTGACACATGTTATAACATACACATATCAGAGCATCACTTCCAGTGAGGTCACTTCCTGTGATGCCACGTGGAATGTCACGCTTTGCGACGTCATGTGCTTTGATGGCACGCGTCATTATGTCACTTGCACACTGCCTAACTTGGTCAGTCCCCCCACTTCTTTTTTTAGGACTTGTGCCCTGTTAGACCTAAGGTATAGTGAATCGAGCACACAGACTGCAGTGCATTCAGCCTCAGCACAGTTCAAGACATCACAAATGCAAGCATCAAAGGTGTGAATCAGGTGCGAGTTTGGGTGCAAACAGAGGTTTATGGCACAGTGGTGGAACCATCCTGTGAGGCGCCCCTCGGGGAGGGTCGGCGTTGTTTCGCATCTTTGGGAGATGGTTTATCGGAGTGGTGTCTGCCTCTGTTTCGTCTGTTGCATCTTGCCGACTGACAGGGAACCCAGCCGGGCCCTTTCCTGCGTATGTTCAGCTGTTCCTTGACCCAGTCCCAAGCGCTTTCTGTCCTGGGCGTCTTGGGAGCGCCAAATGCGCCCTAACAGGAGCCTGGTCTTCCCACATCTGGAGTTGCGGATGACAAAATGAGGAGTGACAGCCCCCGGGCAGCGCCTCAGATGCCAGTGGCCTCAACCCGCTGCCAGACGGCTCGAGAGCGCCCGAATACAGACTCATAAAACCTGGGTGGCGAAAGTAGGGCTTTCTGATTAAAGGCAGAGAAAAAACTCTGCTCAGTTTGACGACGCTTAGAACCACAGCCCAGCATCACGCGACAGCAATAGGAATAATAATGACAACTTGTTTTTCAAAGCGCTATGCCGTGGTAAAGTAGGTTCATAGCGCTACTGGTAACATGTATTCGATTGCCCAACGCCATGCTTTTCATTTATTGTCCTCGGAAGAAAGGACGATTGATTAGGCCCCGCCAGCACTGGCACCCGACGACCACAAACTGTGAACAGATATATACGGCATGTGCATTATCACACCGGACTACCTTGCCTGCCTCTCACATTTCAAATCAGTGATGCAGTTGAACTTCCAATACTGCAAGGCGCCACCTCAGAAACTGACCTCGAGGCACCTCACGGAGACCTGGAGCCCATGAGCCGCACACTGACCTCGAGGCGCCTCACGGAGACCTGGAGCACGCGCCCATCAGCCGCACACTGACCTCGAGGCGCCTCACGGAGACCTGGAGCACGCGCCCATCAGCCGCACACTGACCTCGAGGCGCCTCACGGAGACCTGGAGCCCATGAGCCGCACACTGACCTCGAGGCGCCTCACGGAGACCTGGAGCACGCGCCCATCAGCCGCACACTGACCTCGAGGCGCCTCACGGAGACCTGGAGCACGTGCCCATCAGCCGCACACAGATCTTTGCACCAGATCACTGGGCTTCAAAGGATGACGCATCAGGGCTCCCATGATGTGGGTCTGTCACACCAGAACTGGTTCCTTCGGCGCAGATGACATCACTTTTTTTTTTTTTAACTAAATGACATTGGCTAACAAAGTTTGGTTTGTAGTGGCCCCCAGGCCCCAGCCCTGCGCGCCCTCCCAGCTCATGGACATGCCAATGATGCCACCTCCCCGAGGAGTCAAGAGGTACATAAAGTGCCCCCTGGTGGTACAGGAGGGCACTTGCACAAGAACAGCAGAAGCCCCCCGGGGTACCTGCTGCCCCGCACCCCGTGGGTACCTGTTGCCCCGCACGTATCTCCTCTCTTGTCTAAGGACAGACTGCTATCCACAACTAGGAGCCAAGGGGGTATAAAAGAACAGGTCGCCCCCCACTCACCGAATTCAATACAATCAAAGACCTGCTCTATTAATTGTCTGGACTTCTATAGACGCTCATCATATTGTCACACACACAATTTTATGTAGGCGCAGCAATGGATCAGTATCTCCCATCTGCCATTAAGTGACTCAAATCACTTATACGCTTCCATACTCTGTACTATCTCTACTAGTGTACTTCCTCCCAATGCGGGAAAACAAAAGTGAAAAGTGAGACCAAGAAGGCAGTGACTCACGGAACACCATGGGAGTTTACAGACTGGTACTCGCCGATCCTCAGTGTTCTCATCTTAGTAACTGCCAACTTTTAAAATAAAATAAAGAGTGAGGAAAAAGAAAATGTGGAACTATGTATGTTCACGCACACTACGTGAACCCTATATAGGAAACCGGGTCTGGCATGAAACACCCAGTCTACCTAATCTAAAACCGAGCTCGACTACCACTAGCTAAACCTATTTCATTTGCTGTGTGTCTGCTCTGTTAAAACCAACATGTTTCATTGCCCATAAACATTTGCGCAACTTCATCAGGTAGGGTCAGCGCCTCACTGCATCACTTTCTTCTGTTCATCAAACCAAAGGCTGCCAAACTTTGGCATACCGCAACTCATATCATTGCTTCTAACCCTGTGTATGTGTACTAGTCCACAGACACAACGTCGCTCAGTCGCTGCTTCAATCAGTCGAGACACCTCGGGTGCTGAGCGGAGGCCGATAACCCGAGGTGTCTCGACTGATTGAGAGCAGCGACTGAGACGGACGTTGTGTCTGTGGACTAGTACACATACACAGGGTTAGAAGCAATGATATGAGGTTGCGGGTATGCCGAAGTTTGGCAACCTTTTGGTTTGATGAACAGAGGAAAGTGATGCAGTGAGGACGCTGACCCTACCCTGATGAAGTTGCCGCAAATGTTTATGGGCAATGAAACATGTTGGTTTTAACAGAGCAGACACACAGCAAAGGAATAAAGTAGTTTAGCTAGTGGTAGTCGAGCTCGGTTTTAGATTAGGTAGACTGGGTGTTTCATGCCAGACCCCGGTTTCCTATATAGGGTTCACGTAGTGTGCACGGAACATACATAGTTCCCACATTTTTCTTTTTCCTCACTCTTTATTTTATTTTAAAAGTTGGCAGTTGCTAATGATGAGAACCTGAGGATACAGGCGAGTACCAGTCTGTAAACTCCCATGGTGTTACTCCCGTGAGGCACTGCCTTCTTGGTCTCACTTTTCACTTTTGTTTTCCCCGGTGACATTGGGAGGGGGTTACACTTAGTAGAGATAGTACAGAATATGGAGCGTATAAGTAGTGATTTGAGTCACTTAATGGGAGATGGGAGATACTGATCCATTGCTGCGCCACATAAAATTGTGTGTGTGAGAAAATATATGGTGGACGTCTATAGGAGTAAGGACAGACTGCACCAAGTGAAGCTGCACAAGTGCCGGCTCTGCACGTCCACGGCCCCTGCGGTGCCCTCCTGCAGACACTCCCTGAGAGAGCCCCCTGGCCCCTGCGGTGCCCTCCTGCAGACTCTCTCTGCAAGAGCCCCCCGGCCCCTGCGGTGCCCTCCTGCAGACACTCCCTGCGAGAGCCCCCCGGCCGTCCTCGGGCTGGAAACACGGTGCGTCCCCCCCATTAAAGCTGAAAGCCTCAGCTCGGCCGCGGTCATTAACGCACCGGTGCATTAGGGCCCGGCACACTGCGCCATTAACGAGGCGCGCGCGCTCCCGTACGCCTACAACAGTGCACGCGCCCATTAGTCTAACGAGACCCCTCCGAGGCCCTACAGGTCACGAGGAGCTCCTGCGCAATCAAGGGTGTCGCGTGGACAAAATGTCCGAGGTCATCCTCAAGGAGGTTCGTCATGTCTTCCATTCCTTAGGGCTCGCTTTCCGTCTGGCTCTTTCATGATCACCGAGGCAGGTAAAGTGGTGTGCCCAGGAGCACACAATGTTGCTAAAAGGTTGATGCCGGGAATGCATTAGCTTCATATGACATTCGACAGATCCTATCTCCCTTTTTTAGGTCTCGCTTAGGCAGCGCGCATGCGCTGCTCTAGGAGATGACCTTTAGTAATTGGTCTGCTCTTTTCCACACACTCGTGCATGTGGTGGCATCCACCTTGCGGGAGCGAGCAGCGGCGCGCGCAGGGGCCATCTGTTTTCTAATGAGCTTTCACTTTCGTGCTTGTTCGAGCAGCGGCGCGTGCAGGGACTTGGATCACTTTAAATACATAATAGGACTAATGGAAAGAAATGTTTTCGGGGACTTGTGTATTTCGGGAACTTTTAGTGGGATGGATAAACATTTTTATCTACACATAACCTTTTGCATTATTGTCATCACCATATAAATACCAAAGTTTGGTTAGACCGCAGTTTGGTCAACAAACACTGTTTCCTTTCTGACGTAAGATAGCAGCTGGTCTTGTTGTTTAGAGTCCATAAACTATACTGAGCCTTTAAGGTGCAGTCCGTCCTGACTTATACTGTCTCGCACAGCTGCCTGGAAACCCAGTTCTCAGCCTTTTCTGTCATCTCAGGTTTCACCCAGCAGGGAAGAGTGTTTTTTCTCTCCTAAGCCGCTTGATTTTGGAAAGTCTGTGATTTCAGTTCAAAGAACAGCGTTTCTTCGTATGTGTTTTTTTCCCCTAGGGATGAGCTCGTTTTATCTTCTAAAAGACCCATGTTGCTCTGGTTACGGTGCTTGCCTTCCTCCGGTGTCCAGTGTGTCTCTGTGTGAAGGCTTTGCTTACTCACTCCGTTTGTTCCCTGTTTGCCCATGTCGAGCATTCGTAGGCCTCATTAGCTATTCTCTAGGATACGAACCGCTATTCAGCCAGCTGTAACTGTTCGTCGTGCTGCGTCAGTGTTTGAGTTTCCCAGTGGGTTACGTAAGATGTTAGCTGTTTTTTGCATCAGACGTAATGCCTTCCTCGTGTTTAGTACCTTTTCCCATTTGTCGCGATTGTCTTTTCTTTGCAGTTTGTTTTTTAGCTTTAAACTGATATGCCCCAAAGGTCGACTCATTCAGGGGAAGGGATGCGTCATTTCCAGGGTGGCTTTTCCATATCAGTAAGGGTACTTCTTTTTAAGCGCTTTTGACATCACAGGAGATCGCAAGGTGCTATAAAAATACCATTACAATATACTATCAGTAAAAGTGCCTCCTAGCCTCACAGATGGGGTTTCCAGCTTCTGCCCCTCGGGCCTGGTTGGACCTGTCCTTGTTTACCTCGGGTTGGTTCTCTCCGGGGCCTTAATCACTGGGGAGGGCCTTTGCCTTTTAAAGGCCCTTAGTGCACTTTGCTGAGGTGGAGATGTTTATCTTGGGCAATAAAACTCATTGTACAAGGTTGTTTAAGGGGCGGACAGCCCACTTGCCGCTCTGAAGGAAGTGGTTCCTAAAAAGATATTGTTGTACTGGTGAGGGTCAGTACCTCATAGCTCCGGTGAGCCCCCCCCCCCCTGCAGCCAGTGCCATCATTCAAAATACCAATGCTTTGTTGTAAAGACTAAAACATGCATGCTCTGCTACAGCTTGGCGAGACGTGGTATTTCTTTCACCTGTACAGCAGATGTGTAAGTGAGACGTACTCCTGTAGAACTCCTGGCTAGCTACTGAATTCCAGGAATAGTCCTGGTTTACTCCTAGAGTTCATGACTTGGCCAGGAACACTACCAGAGCAACTTGCAGCAACATCTTTGAGGTTCGCGCCATAACAGTCTATCTAACAAGGAAGCATCGCTGGTCTAGCGCATCGAGGCGATGTGGTGCAGGCCCTGTGAGGCCCTCATGCCTGCGGGTCCTTTATGTGACCCCACACTGCCTTTCGGCCATCTTGGCTTAGGTTCGCCACACAGGTCGTGCTGTTGGCCGATCTCCTGCAGGTGTTCCTGTTCTCCAGGCTGGTAGCATGCGCTCCGGGCCTTATTTATTTGTTCATGCAGCTTGAAGATAAGAAAATTCGTAGGTAAGGGTAATGACGGTACAAATAGGAGTTGGACTGAATGTATGACTTATGCCAGACTGGGTTACAGAGATGTACAACGAGGCTGCTGTGTGTTGAGAGGACAGTCAAAAACCTATATTAGATTTTTTAAGATCACATATTTATAGTTTAGAGTACAAGAATGGAATTGGCTATCAAGCTGCTGCTAATTCCATATCCTTTCCGGTACTCCTAGCGGCGTTGTCCGAGTACAGCGCCCTCAGTCCTTCCAGAGCATCAGGCCCATGCAGTGCGCAGAGTGGCCCGGTCCATGCCATGCTTACAGTTGCCAATCCCTGAAGTTTGTGCACCAATTCAGGGCAGGGTTCAAAGTTACCCACCCCTGCGGTACTCCCATGAACCAAGGCTGAGGCCCAGCAGGGCTGCCATTTTGGCAAAGTGCAATGGCCCTTCCCCACCCCATTGTAATATATATATTCTGTGCAGTGGTCGCAGCTCCTAAGTGCACGCCGTTTGTTCACTTCCAGATCCCGCACCCCAAAGTAAATTGTTAATAGACTCTAGATCCAGATAATAAAAAATAAAATAGTTGAACAAATATTGTCTTAAAAGAGTGCACAAACAGAAGAATAAGAAAACACACAATATAAAAAAGTAACTTATAAAGAGGAAAGGTAAAACATATGTATAGTTTTACTTTCTCACCTATATGTACCCTATTTAGATAACTAAACTTTAAAATACATAACACTAGAATAGAACATTAGATCCCTGTCTCTATTCCACTTAAACTAAGCACAGAACATGGCGACTCGAAAATGGATTTATCATTCACAAACACTGCACTGAAAAGACTGACTTCCAGTAGCACAAGTTACTACTTGTGTAACGATATATCTGTAAGAGACATTAGTTAGTGATAGATTCCTTACCTTAAAATATCCCCAGGCGTCAGACTGGATCTGGAAAGTTTTTCGTCAGCAGTACCGCTGCGCTGCCGGTAGGTGGCGTCGTGCGGCTCCGCTGTTCGTCGTTGGCGTCGTAAGCGCCTGAGATGACGTCACGGAGACTACTAGGCGCCACCCATGCGCGCTGACGTCAGTTCCTGTACACGACTTTCCGCGCCAGGAACGCAGAGCCATGCAAGAAACCGACCACTGGTGCCATGAAACTAGGGCCCTGAAAGGGATGACCTTAACTCCTAGAATTAGTTCGCAGAACGGGGAGGATGGTAGGACTGGTAGAATCTATCACTAACTAATGTCTCTTACAGATATATTGTTACACAAGTAGTAACTTGTGCATCTGAAAGAGACACGTTAGTGATAGATTCCTTACCTTAGAATAGATACCCCAGCAATACCAACCCCGGTGGTGGGTCTGCGAATAGATTACACCAGAAAGTCACGGAGAAGAGAACGGCCAAAGAAGCCGTCTCTCCGGACTTGACTGTCAAGGCAGTAATGCTGGTAAATGTGTGCAGCGAGGCCCACGTAGCTGCCTGACAAATATCCTGCAAGGGAACGCCGCGTCCCAAGGCAGTAGTGGCTGCTGTGGCCCTGGTAGAATGGGCACGCAGCCCCACAGGAGGCTCCTTCTTAGCCAACGAGTAACACGCTTTGATGCACAAAATGACCCACCGAGAGATGGCACGCTTGTGCACGGCCCGACCTTTTGGCGCCCACGTAGCCAACAAAGAGCTGGTCATCCACCCGGAACTGTTGTGTGCGCTTTAGATAGAACGAGAGCGCACGTTTTGGGTCCAGACGATGGAGCCTCTCTTCCTCTTTTGAAGGATGCGGAGGTGGAAAGAAAGTGGGCAAAGTGATGGTCTGCCCGATGTGGAAGGGCGTGACAACCTTTGGCAAGAAAGAAGGACGGGTCCTTAAAACCACCTTGTCCGGATGAACAGAAAGGAAAGGAGGTTTAGAAGAAAGAGCCTGGAGCTCACTCACTCTTCTGGCTGAGGTGATAGCTACCAGGAAAGCCGTCTTCAGAGTAAGAAGACGTAAAGGACAGTTATGAAGGGGCTCGAAGGGACCGCACATGAGATAGGTCAAGACAAGATTTAAGTCCCATTGAGGCATTATGAAAGGCACGGGAGGAAACGTGTGTGGAATGCCTTTGAGGAAACGGTTAACAACCAGGGACTTAAAGAGAGAAGGCTGATCTGGAAGCCTGAGAAAGGCGGAGATTGCCGAAAGATAACCTTTGACAGTGCCCAGAGCAGAGCCCTGCTGGGCCAAGGATAGTAGGAACAGAAGGACCTCAGAAAGAGGGGCAGAAAGGGGATCCACAGACTTTGCTGTGCACCATGCCACAAACTTGTTCCACCTGCAGGCGTATACCGTTTTAGTGGAGGGACGCCTGGCTGCCAGAATGACATCACAAACTTCGGGAGGAAGATCGAAAGCTGTCAACTGTCGCCGCTCAATCTCCACGCATGGAGGTGGAGGCTGGATAGGTTCGGGTGGAGGACCGTCCCTGCTGCTGCGACAGAAGATCCTCCCGAAGAGGCAGTCGGATCGGGGATCGATCGCCATGTTGAGTAGCTCGGGATACCAGTATCTTCGTGCCCAATCCGGAGCCACAAGGATGACTTGGGCCCGGTCGCGCCGAATCTTCTTCAGCACTCTGGGCAGAAGTGGTATAGGCGGAAAGGCGTACAACAGACCGCAGCTCCACTGCGCGACTGAAAAGCGTCACTGAGCGAGTGCCGCCTTGGAAATTCCAACGCACAATACTGATGACATTGCGCGTTCTCTTCGGTGGCGAATAGATCTAACCAAGGCTCTCCCCACTGCAGAAAGAGACCTTGCGCCACGTCCAAGTTCAGACGCCATTCGTGATCCATCAAGCACCGGCGGCTGAGTTCGCCGGCCCTGGCGTTCAGAGAACCTGCCAGGTGTTGAACCACCAAGGTAATGCCTTGATGTTCCAGCCATGTCCAGAGGCGCAGAGCCTCCTGACATAGGGTCCACGACCCCACCCCGCCCCTGTTTGTTGCAATACCACATGGCGGTGGTGTTGTCCGTGAACACCTGCACTACACTTCCCCGGACAGAGGGAAGGAATGCCTTCAGTGCAAGTCGGATCGCCCGAAGCTCCAAAAGATTGATATGGAGCCGGGACTCCACCGGAGACCAGAGGCCTCTGATCTCCGCCTCTCCCAGGTGGCCGCCCCATCCCAGGAGGGACGCATCCGTCACCACTGTGTGCTCCGGTTGGGGAAGGGAGAGGGATCTGCCATTGACCCAATCGCGATTCGTGAACCACCACTGCAATTGTCGTGCAGTGCCCTCCGAGATCTGGACAAGATCGGACAGGTTGCCCTGATGCTGCGCCCACTGGAACTTCAGGTCCCACTGCAGAGCCCGCATATGCCACCTGGCATGTTGCACTAGCAGAATGCAGGAGGCCATCAGGCCCAGGAGCAGGAGCAGGAGGGTCATCCTGACTGAAACCCGGGATAGAGGCTGAAAGATGGGAATCATAGCCTGAATATCCCGGACACGCTGCTCGGGAGGATAAACCCGAAACTGCGTCGAATCCAGAACCGCTCCGATGAAGGGGAGCTTCTGAGAAGGACTCAGGTGCGACTTTGGTACGTTGATGGAGAACCCCAGCAACTGCAGCAGGTCGGCCGTAGTCTGAAAGTGGGTGACGACTGCCTGGGGCGAGCCCGCCTTCAACAACCAGTCGTCGAGGTAGGGGAAGACTGACACCCCTGACCTGCGCAGATGAGCTGCGACCACCACCATCACTTTCGTGAACACCCGAGGGGCGCTTGTAAGGCTGAAGGGGAACACGGTAAACTGAAAATGCTCCTGGCCTACCGTGAACCGCAGGTAACGCCGGTGGGCCGGCACGACGGGAATGTGAAAATATGCGTCCTGCAAGTCCAACGCCACCATCCAGTCTCCAGGGTCGAGCGCAGCCAAGACGTGAGCCAGAGTCAACATCTTGAACTTCTCCTTCCGGAGGAAGCGATTGACGTTCCGGAGGTCCAAGATGGGGCGCAAGCCCCCCTTGTCCTTCTTGGGGACCAGAAAGTAGTGGGAATAACATCCATGTCCTACTTCTGGCCCAGGAACGCGCTCGATGGCCCCTTGGCCAAGAGGGCCGTGACTTCCTGTCGGAGAAGCGCCAGTGATCCCCCGACATGCGGTGGAACTGAGGTGGCATGGACGGGGGGGCAGACTCGAAGGGGAGGGAATAACCCCTTTGGATGATTTGTAGCACCCAGCTGTCCGAAGTGACAGAGCGCCAGTGGGGGAGGTGATGTTGAATCCTGCCGCCCACCGGCGTGGGGTGCACCCCAAAGCGCGGACTAGGAAGGCTTTGAGGCGGATGCTGCGGGAGCGGAGGTGGGCTGACCCGCACGCTGGCCCCCTGTGCCGCCACGGCGACCACCGCGCCCGCGGCCACACTGAGGCTGGTTCTGCGCAGGCCTTTGGAACGGACGTGTAGAGGCGCCTCTGCCGCGGCCACGAAAGGAACGAAAGTAGACGTGGCTGGGCGGGAGGAGGAGAGACCCAAGGACTTGGCTGTAGCCCGAGAGTCCTTAAAACGCTCCAGCGCACTGTCTGCCTTATCGCCAAAAAGGCGAGTACCATCAAAAGGCATGTCCATGAGGGAACTCTGGACATCCCCCGAAAACCCCGTGGACCGCAACCAGGCATGTTGCCGCAAGGCCACTGTCGTGGAGATGGCTCTTCCCAAAGAGTCCGCGGTGTCCAACCCACACCGAATGGCGAACTCGCGGCATCCTTCCCCTCTGCAACAGCTTGGGAAAGCACAGCCCGAACCTCTTCGGGGCACTGGGGCAGAGTTTGCGCCATCGTGTCCCACACAGCGTGAGAATAGCGGCACAAGAGGCATGTGGTGTTGACCGACCGCAGCCCCAGGCTGGCAGAGGAAAACAACCTTTTGCCAAGCTGCTCCAGCTTTTTGGATTCCTTATCCGGCAGAGCGGTAGGGAATGCTGTTTGGGAAGTGGAAGCCTGAATGACCAGGCTCTCCGGTGTCGAGAGTTGTCAGAAAGGCAGGGTCACCCGGTGCCGGACAGTGACGTCTGGCCACATTTTTATCTACAGGGACCCCTGTGGCTGGCCTAGACCAGGTACCCATCAAAACATCCGTCAAGGACTCATTGAACGGAAGCAGAGGTTCCACAGAACTTGCTGTAGGCTGAAGCACCTCAGTAAGGAGGTTAGTTTGGAGGGCAAGGGTAGGCAATTCAAGGCCAAGAGCCTCAGCTGCTCTACGGAGCACCACAGTGTAGGTTGCGCCTTCCTCCATGAAAGTGGGAGGAGACACAAACCCAGGCTCAGAGGAGAGGTCAAGGCCACTGGCATCCTCTGAGTCTTCTGCCCACTCCTGTTCGGACTCACACTGCCGTGCAAGAGGGTCCTCCGACCCCTCCCAGTCCTCCTCTTCCCCAACAGCCCGAGGCACAGGCTGCAACGGCGAGGGAGGCACAGGGGAAAAGAAATGCTCCACCGGCGCCGGGAACGGCGCCGATTGGCACCGCTCCGGCTCCGAGGCCCAATCCGGGTTCCAAGCTGGAAACGCGGGCAAGGGCGGAGGTGGGCCGAACTACACCCAGGGCGACGCCGGGAAGGGAGCCGCAGGGGACGCCGGGGCCGGAGCCGCCGGCGGAGGACCCTGCGGCGCCGGGGCCGGAGCCGGCGGCGGAGGACCTTGCAGCGCCGGGGCCTGAGCCGCCGGCGGAGGACCTCGGGGCGCTGGGGTCGGAGCCGGTGGCAACCAAGGGCCCCCAAAAGGGACCGCGGGGCCCGAAGGCACACCGGCGGGAGCCCTAGGCCCAAAAAGGCGGTCCATGGCAGCAAGAAACTCTTGCACCTGGGCCGGAGTCGCCGACGGACCCGGGTATGGCGGGTAGGCCGCGGGACTGACAGGCTCCAACGGAGCCGCGGGGGAAAGACCCCGGGCCCCCTCGTCCGCGTCTGAAGACCGACGGGGGGAGGTCGGAGAGCGTACGCACTTCTTCGACTTCTTTTTATGACGTTGCTTACCCGAATCCGAGGGTGAAGACTTGGACCCCGAGGAGCGATGATGGCGACTCCGCGGTCGGTCCCTCGAGCGACCCCTGGAACGGCGCGGAGACAACTGTCGGGCCTCCAGCAGCTTTCGGGACCGCTCCCGCAAAGCCTTCGGAGCCATGGCCAGACAGTCGGAACATGACCGGGAGTCATGGTCGCGCTCTAGACAGTAGAGACAGACGCCATGAGGGTCGGCCACCGACATCGTACGGCGGCAGGCCCCCGCAGGATTTAAACCCAGGCATCCCTACATGGCACCAGGAGTCAAAATATAGAAATTAGAGACAAAAGTCTCAAAAACAACTAGTCAAAAGTGACTAAGGTACGTGCTCTAACCGGATCTGCGCTTGCTGGCGCGGAAAAAGAAAGAACTGACGTCAGCGCGCATGGGTGGCACCTAAGTAGTCTCCGTGACGTCATCTCGGCGCTTACGACGCCAGCGACAAACGCGGAGTCGCACAACGCCACCTACCGACGCGCAGGGGTACTGCTGACGAAAAACTTTCCGGATCCAGTCTGACGCCTGGGGATATTCTAAGGTAAGGAATCTATCACTAACGTGTCTCTTTCAGATACCTAGGTCTTTGCAAGGGCACTGTATCCAGCTTCAGTTGGTGCAAGGGCCATTCATGTATCGCGACCCACCCAAGAAGATAATGTGACGAAATTAAACCGTTCCCAGGGGAATGCACTTCGTGACTTAATTTCTTCACGCAACTGATATTAGCTGTATCCTTTGAAAAGCATTTGTTTAGACTCTCTTAATCTCTTTTCTCTTATTTTCTCCTCTACCTCTCTTTAACCTTTTCTCTTCTTATCTCGCTCCCGTCTTCCTCTGCACACTCTTCTCTCTTTCTTCCTTTTCGGCCTCTTCTCGTTTTTCAATCAATTGTTGCTATGTCTCACTCTCTCTTTTATTGTCACCTTCCCCTCTTTTTTTCTCTCATTCCCCCGTCTGTCTCCTCTCTTCCTCGCTCAACCATTCTCTGTCCTCTCCCCTTTTCTTCCCTCTCTTGCTCCATGCCTGCCTCGCTCTCTTCTCTTTTCTCTCTTTAATTTCTTTTGCTCTCTTTCCTGTCCCATTCATTCTAAGTCACACACAGGTATGAGTACCTAATTAGAGAGCAGGCATTTCAAGGCAAGTGACATCTGTATGTCAAACTATTCTGTGTTATCAATCCGTTTTCTGGTGATGTTTACTACTTTCTCTCAGTTTTTATATAGCCTGAACTCAACCGGAAGGATTTGGAGCGCTTTACAAGATCAACACTTATATTATACAAGGGCACGTTAACTTTGCTTTAGGCACGGGGAGATTAAGCGACTTGCCCAGGATCACAGGGTGTTAAACCAACGTCAGGACTCCAACCCGGTTCCAAAAGCGGCAGCTGTAGCCCTTAAGCCATATCTCATCCCCACCCTTTTCCTGTTAAGCTCTCAATTTGCACACTATTCTCCCCCTTTCACCTGCACGCTTCACCCATCCCAAAGCACTTAATCGCCACTAACTAAACACTTATAAGGTCCCAAAGGCGAGACCTATTGGCTATGCCAATGCTTGTTAGAACAAGCATTTGCAATGCAATAGGTCTCGCATTTACGAGAGTTTGAGCTATTGGCCTTGTAAATGACAATTCCTTTTATTTATGTGTTGTTTTTAAAACAGATAAATAAAAGACATTGTCATTTACAATGCCAATAGCTTAAACTCTCGCACATGTGGGACCTATTGCATTGCAAATGCGTGCTATAATTTTTTTTTAAAAAGCAATAGGAGAGAGCGTGTCCTGCCTGCAACATCCAAGGAAGGACAAAGCTATTTGAAAAAATAGTGCTCAGAGGCTGTAATTAAAGCCTACCGAGTAACAACACATAAAAGGGGGTGTTGCTATGGGAGGTTACAAAATGAGACAAGGCGGTACTAAGGTGGGACTAATAAGCCTATGGACCAATGAACAGCCACAGTTTACAGAGGCCAATGACACAAGCCAATGAAAAATATGGGCGAAGAGTGGGCAGAGCTTCAAGTTCCTACCTGAATACAGCATGCCTCGTAGAGCAGCGCATGCGCTGCCCAGGCTCGACCAAAAAACCCTGCTCTTCCAGCTGAACGCAGTTACTTAGTACAAACTTTAAAATATTTCGATTAGAAAGCACCATGTGGCTGCCCCAGTGAACTCCTGAACGCCGCAAGCCCGGGAGGTCTGCCGCCTGGGGACAGAGAGTGGCCATAACTAGGCCTGTGTAAAAAACACAAAACTAAAGAAAGAAAGATTATATATTAAAAGGAGACAGGAGTGAAACCTGGACAGTGCAGTGGGTGCACGTCTGAGAGGAGTCTTGTGTGAGAAAAAAAAAAGTGGAAAACAAATTAATCCTGGTTAGGGGACTGTCCAGAGTTGTATAGACAAACCACCAGAGACGGTAAGGCGCAATCCAAGAAACTTGTGCAGAAGTAAGGGCACCAGATAACTGTCGACCGGCAGTACCGGAATGTGCACTGACACTTCCACTGCCACACCATGTCCGTGCAACAGCAGCAAGTACCACCCCCGCCAGCGACCCATGCCTCAGTCACAGTGCTGCCACCATTCAGTGGGCTGGCGGACCCTGCGATGCCTGCGCCGACCAGGCGACAACGGGTCGGGGGCCTACAGCACTACTTCCGTGCCACAAGAGAAACAGATGGCGCAGTCAAGAGGTCTCTTTTGCTTCACTTTGGCGGGGCAGAATTGCATGATCTCTTTGAGACCCTGTCCAACACAGAAGACGATGCAGACTTCGTAGCAGCAGTGGCTGCTTTGAACAGACAATTTGACCCACAACTCAACCCTGACTATGAGCAATTCAAACTGTGCCAGGCCAGGCAGCGAGAAGATGAGTCAGTGAATGTATTCTACGCATGGCTCCTGGAACTGGCGAGCACGTGTACTGACATTGACAAGCCGGATGAAATCAGGGCTCAATTAATACAAGGCTGCAAGTCGGCAGCCCTCGGATGGTTAATCCTGCGCCAACCTGGGATCTCCTTGGACACCATACTGGTGCTACCAAGGTCAGACACCAGAGCAGTTGAGATGGAGGTGGACCTAGTGAGGGGGAATGGCCCAGGCGGGCACACCCCGCACCATCAAAGTGAAGGAAGAGCAAGTAGATGCCATACAAAGGCGTCCTGCTCGACCCGCACACCCAGTGGGATGAAACTATCAGAGGAACGGTGTAGCAACTGCGGCGTAGAACATTGAGTGCCGAACTCCTGCCCGCCGGACGCATAAATCACTTCGCCAAAGTGTGCCACAGTGAGGCATAAGGGCCCGACCAGGAAACAAGGGCAAGGCAAGATCCTCCCTGCGGCAGCTATCAATTGAAGAGGACGAGACCAAGGGGCCACCGGTAGGTGGCAGTCAGAGACTGTATGCCGGTGATGAAGATGACATGAAGATGGGTAACCAGAAAAGGCCCCCGTCGCTGTGTACGGTGGAGATTGGCGGCACGCCTGTGAGTACGCCGATCGACACTGGGGCCTCCATCAACGTAATGGACTCGTCACAGTTCGACAGGCTGGTACCTCGCCCCAGGCTAGAATTATTGAAAGCAAGGCTCAATCATAGGGTGACACGGAGCGACTGCACCTGAAGGGGGTTGTGGAAGTCAAAGTAGTGAGGGATGGGAGAGCGATTCGTGCCTAATTCCCTTTCATGGAAGAAAGCACCGGCACGCTGCTAGGCTGCCACACAGTGGAAGTCCTGGGCTCATTGTCTTTGCCCAGCAAGTCCATGACTCCCACGCTACCACCATCCTGCTAGCATACCCTCAGCTGTTCGAAGGACTGGGATGTCTAAAAGGCACCAAGGTTCGAGTGCACATCGACAAGACTGTGAGGCCACAGCTCTTCAGCACTGGAGGGGCCCATTTCACCTGCGGCTGCTGGTGGAAGAAGAGCTGAGGAGCCTGCAGGGGTAAGAAGTGATTGAAAAAGTCACCAGCCGACCCCATGGGTCTTACCCCTGGTGAATGCACCAAAACTGAAAGAGCCCCGAGACATTTGACAGTGCTTGGACATGTGGCTCCCCAATAAAGCTATCCGGAGAGAACAACACATCACCCCCACAGTGGACAACATCGTGACGGACCTGAATGGAGCTCAATGGTTCTTCAAACTAGACTTAAACGCTGGCTACCTTCAACTGGAGCTATAACAAGCCAGTCAATAGATCACAACCTTATCAATCCAGGTGGGTGTGCGACGGTATCAGAGGCTGAACTTGAGGATATCATCAGCAGCAGAGGCGTTTCAGAACACCATCCTCGAAACTCTCTCCAGCCTGGTGGATGTCCTGAATAACAGTGGCGACATTCTGATATTCTCCGATACCCTCGAGGAGCACCGCGTGGGACTCGGGACCATGCTCCAATGGCTAGCAGACTGCGGGTTGACACTCCATCGCCAAAAGTGTTCATTCTATGAGGAATCAATAGAATTCTTTGGATACATCTTTTCAAGAGAAGGGTTGCGTGTTGACCCGAAGAAGGTGGAGAAATAAGATCAGCGTCTATCCCTCAAAACGCCACCGAGGTGAGTAGCTTCCTGTGAATGGCCACATACTGCAGCAGGTTCATCCCAAGCTTGGCAACCCTGTCTGAGCCGCTGAGGACACGGACAAGAGCAGAAGTGCTGTGGGAGTGGGACTCGTGAGCTTACTTGGCGTTCCACCAAGTAAAAGGAGTGCTATTGAAGGATGCCACAAAGGCCTATTTCGATTCAAAGTACCACACAGAGCTGGTGGTCGATTCGAGCCCTGTGGGGATAGGAGCCGTGCTGCTGCAGGAGAAGAGCAAAGGATCCTGGGTCCAAGTCACATACGCCAGTAGCACACTGTCAGACACAGAGACCAGGTATGCGCAGATTAGGCGCGAGGCGCTGGCCATTAGGTGGGCCTGCTGTTACTTCCACCTGTACCACTGTGGGCAAAAATCTGGGTCATGACTGACCACAAGCCTCTAGTCGCTCTGTTTGCAGGGATCTCCCGACATGCCCCACCTCGCATCGAGCGGTGGCCAGTGCAGCTGCAGCCCTGTCAATTTGATGTACAATACCGCCTGGGGGGGTCAACAAACTGGTCGACTACCTAAGACGGCTGAGGAGGATGATTGGGCAGAAGACTTCGTGAGGGTGGTGGTGCATGACGCATGTCTATCACAGAATCAACCCTGCCGAGCAACAGCCCCTGGGTTGTCAGTGGGAGACCTAGTGATAATGTGATATCGCAATCCAGGATGGAAGTTCTACATACCATCCGAGAGGGAGGTCTGGGAGGTGACAGCCATCCACTGAACTATGGTCACAGTACAGTGGGGCTCCACGACGGCGACCCGTAACGTGTCCTGGTTTAAGCAAGTGAAATCCCCAGTTGGGGATGGAGAAGAGAACCAGGAGGAAGACGACATTGCAGTCGCTCCTGATGCAAAGATGCCAGACCATCACACTGAGGGCACCCCAAATAACACCAACTGGCCCACAGGGCCATCACAGCCATCAGGAGGGTGCGAAGGAGAATCTCGCACCGACACCCCACCAGCTGGCGGTCAGAATGGAGGAGGCCAGAAGTATGGTCCTCATTCCAACCTCGCACCAAGTCAGAGATTGAGAGACTTTATGTGCACCGAATATTAAAGTTGATGTTTCCAGTTAATAAAAGTTGGAAGGGATGTAGAGTGCCACCTGGGCTATACAATACATAGTTGCTATCGCCACATCCCGAGGGCCAAGAGCGGCCTGAGGGATATATAAATGTAGGAGAGACTGCTTGGGGTCACTCGTCAGAACACAGTGATAGTGCTAGTGTCCTATTTTGTTATACCGCCATTAGTAGTGAGGCCTGTTGTCACTGCGTGCACCCCCACCCCAGCATACAAGTAAGTAGTAATGCAAACTTGTGTTTCAGTAGTGCTTCAGTTAGAAAACTCTACAGCACAATTTACAATTGCAGCTAAGGTATTCCATTCTTGAAAGGAAGGAGGTTTTTTGGACAGTGAGGGGGTATCCCATTCTGCAACTAGTTAGGATTAATGCATCAACTGCTGTTTTAAGTTAGTGATGAGATGGCACGTGTTTCAGGTGTTTTGTTTTTTTTGTAGGTGAAATGTCGACGACTTTGGCATGTCTTAATTATGGTTTCTGAGGTTTAAGCCCAGAGATTTTCCCAAAGTTACTCTGCGGGGAGTGATATTTACATCTTTTGTGCTTGAATCCAAGTAGGGACAGTGTTCCTGTCTTTGTACCATCACTTCTGGATATGAGTGAGCAGTGACTAAATTACCCTTACATTCTGGAGAGTTCAGCTTGCGATACAGCTAAATCTCGTCTGCACACGGGAGGGTTAAGGTGCAGGTGATGGGGCGGATTTTTGTGTAGCACCACATGGAGCATGAATAGTGCCAGAGGAAGATTTTTCAAAATAATACTTCGAGATCTGTTTGAAAGGCAGGATTTGAATCCATTTAGAACATTGCCATCCTGGTTTTCAGTGCCTCATTGAGGACACTTTGGTCGAATATCAAAGCCTAGCAGAACAAGCAAGTAGGGAAGGCCTTTCTTGAAGTTTCTGAGCATGTCATTAATGGTTTCTGTGCTATGCCTTATTTTAAAACCCGATAAGAACAATACTAAGACCCACTTGACCTGTATTATTTCTTTAGTGCCCACGTGGTGTTATCGGTTCTGTTCCCACAAAAATAGAAAAATGCCGTAGAAGCAATACTTTATACAAAATCACATTGTTTTATTTCTTCCTCATGTTTTGTTTGTTTCAAACAGCACATATCTTTAATAAGTCAACATGTACATTTTTATATTCTTTCCATGTACTGTGACAATTATTGGAATTTCTGAAAAAGTGATCCCGCTCACAACACGTCAACGGACAATAATTTGAGCTTTATGCCCTTGTTGTTTGTATTTGGCATGCTTGGTTTGCTGGAATGAGGTATGAATGTTGAGTAAGGTGGTGTTTGATTCTGTATGCAAGTTACAGTGAATGGATGGTTCCTGTGGGGGATTCTTTGTAATAATTGTGTAAAATAATTTATTGTTATGTTGTAAAAACGTTTATGAATGTTCAATAGTATTTCTATGAGTGATATCATCCTCTTATCACAGTACATGGAAAGAATATAAAAAATTTACATGTTGACTTATTAAAGATATGTGCTGTTTGAAACGAACAAAACATGAGGAAGAAATAAAACAATGTGATTTTGTATAAAGTATTGCTTCTAGGGCATTTTTCTATTTTTGTGAGAACAGAACCGATATCACCAAGTGGGCACTAAAGAAATAATACAGGTCAAGTGGGTCTTATTATTGTTCTTAAAGTGTTTATTCCCCTTTACCCAGACCTGAAAGTATACATTTAGGGGGCACCTTTGCTTCTCAATATTTTAAAACCCGACCAGTGTGGTTCAAGTAAGTTATACTTTGGATGTCGTCCTTTCGTTGCCAAACTATACATTTTTCAATGATTTTGATTACAAAAGGAAAGCCTGATGTGCCAGTAGTTTTGGATCACACTGTGGTCTAAGTGAGTTTCTTACGAGAGTGAGTACAAATCTGTTTCGAAGAGAGGCATTTGCCAGCATGAGCCAGAAGGGATTGGCTAGAGGAGGGGGAGAAGGGAATCAGCGAACCCTGTGGGATCAGTGTCAGATATGATATAGATGAGAATGTCTTCTCAAAACAGAGAAATCACTTCAAGTGGTTACGTTGCTGAAGGCGATTTGTTGGCTTATGATTAAATTATTGAACTTGATTTATCAGTGCAAAATTGTTGCATTTCGCTTCATCAGGTCCCTCAAGGCAGACTGTTGTATCTGATGATTACAAATCTCAAAATACAAGTTACTTCTCTTCTGTTAGGGTCTTTCAGGTGGATAACCTATCTATCTGCAGATTCCTCACCTACTCAATTTCCCCAGGTGCCAGACCTGATCTGGAACTTTTCATAGCAACCACTCCGTGTGCATGTGACGATAGGTTCCGTGGTGACCTTGCACCATCACAGGAAGTGACGTCATGGAGCGAGTCCCTGCTTGCTTGTTCTTTATAGGAGCCACTCTTGCGCCACGCATGATGTCGGTTTTCTTTGGAATTCTTCTGTGCCCTCAGATGCAAACCCACTGTGACAGATTGCAAGCGTGACAATGTACTAAACATAGCATAACACCCTTTTAGAAATCTAAAAGTCCGTACCACAGAATGGGGAGGACGACGACTAGTGGTCAGACGAGCATCCACCAGAGAGGGCCTTGCCAAAAGGAAGTAACTTGTCCTTGTGATAGATACTTCTACCTCAAATTCATCAACTTTTGAATAGATACTGAAGCAGGACACCACCTAAAAAAGGTAGAGAGTCTGAAGATTGCACTTACACCAGGATGTACTGCAGGACCGAGTGGGCGAAACGGCCCTCCCTGTGGACTTGATTGTGGAGGCAGTACTGAATGGTACCGAATGGTGAAGGTGGGAACAGACGCCCATGTCAGAGGCTGGCAGATATCTAAAATTGAAACCCCTCGAGCCAACGCATTGTGGCAGCCTTCGCATTGGTGGAATGAGACCGATGGCCCCCAGGAGGATCCTCTTTATCCAGAGCCTAGGATGTCTTAATACACATGACAATCTACCCGAAAAAGGTTTGCTTCTAGACTGCCTTTTCCTTCTCAGCACAGGCAAAGCCAATAAATAGCTAACCATTCACCCAGTGCTCTTCCATGCACTTAAAGGAAGAGCCAAGCGTACTTTTAGGGTCCAGCTTTTGAAGCCTCTTCTCCTCCTTAGATGCGTGAGGCGGGGCTAAAGGTGAGTGATGGACTGTCCCACATGGAAGGGCAAGACCATCTTTGGTAGAAAGGAGACGCAAGGTCGCAGCACCAATTTGTCTGGAAAGAATGTGGTACATGGAGGTTGCACTGGCAGAGTCTGCAGGTCACAGACATGGTGAACTGAAGTAATTGTGATGAGGAACACCGTCTTAATAGTGAGAAATATTAGTGAGTAGGTTTGCAAAGGCTTAAAGGGCATGCAAATATGAGAACCAAGTTAAGATCCCACTGAGGCAAAGGGCACAGGTTGAAGCATGTATGTAAGACCTTCTTAAAGAAAAAAAAAAGCATCACAACTGGTGACTTAAATAATGGAATTTGGTCAGGAAAATGTAGAAAGGCTGACAAAGAAACTGTAACAGAGCCCACCGCAAAACCTTTTTGGGCTAGCGATAAAACAAACATCAGCTAGTCCAGCTTGGAGATGGTCAACTTGGCGGTCTCGCACCAGGCCGTGAACTTTGTCCAATCAGCAGATTAAACATATTTTGTAGAAGGCCTCAAAGCTGTGAAAATAACATCCACTACTTTCGCAGGTAGATAAAATCCGCCCATTTGGTGCTAATCAAACTCCACTCATGGATGTGTATGATTCGGGCTGAGAATCCTGCCCTGTTGCATAGATAACACGTCATGCAGAAGAGGCAGACTGATCGGAGGGTAAATGTTCAGACTCATGTGACTGGAGTATCACATTCCCCTGACTCAATTTAGGGCTATCAGAATGATCTGAGCTCAGTCTTTCCTGACCTTCTTCAGAACTCGGGCAGGAAAGGTAGGGGCGGAAAGGCATACAGGGCATCAGGCCAGAGTCCCACTCCAGGCAGAAAGAGTCTCCCAGGAATTCTCTCGGTGGAAACGTCAATGCGCAATAGTCATGACACTGTGCCTTCTTGAGGGTGACAAAAAGATCTAGCCATGGTACGCCCTGGGGCAGCACGAGATCTATTCTGATCTATTCTGACAGACTGTGAGAGCTATTTAGAGGATTTATTTTGACTTTTTTTTTTTATAAACAGATTTTTATTGTCATTTAACATACAGCGGTACCTTGTGGGTGCCCAAGTATGTAGACAATCAACAACAGTGCGCATGCCATTGCAGTCGAAATGCTTACTCATGACAGTAAAACATATCAAAACAAGTAGTTATGGGTACGTGACACTCAAGTATGCATTGTAATTGATCTCAGTCAATACTGCTCGAACGTATCCTTAACCTGGTCTGTCAGATGAGGCTCACCTGGAGCCTTCAATCAATCAATCAGTACACCCCTAGGGGTATCTGGGCGGTGAGGAAGCTGTGTCTCAGTTGAACAGCCAGGTCTTGAGTCTCTTTCTGAAGTCCGCCAGAGAGGGTGCTGTACGGAGGTGGAGGGGCAGGTCATTCAAGGTCTTGGCGACGATGCAGGAGAACGAACGGTTACCGCTGCAGCGGATGCAGGGGATGTGTGCGAGGGCTAGAGAGGACGAGCAAAGGTGTCTAGAAGGGTGATGGAAGCTCAGTCGATGTTTGATGTAGGATGGTCCCTGGTCATGGAGGGCTTTGTAAGCATGCGAGAGGATCTTGAACTGGCATCTCTTCTGGAGGGGCAGCCAGTGGCGGTTTCTGAGGTGGGGTGATGTGGTACCATTTGGGGAGGTCCAGGATTCGAAAGCGCTCATATTACTGTAGTAGGACATGGTAGATGGGTAGGTCTGCTGCTTAAAGGGATGAACATTATCTGGCTGTGCAGAGACTACTACAGTTGCAGGTCTCTGGTATGAAACTTGTTTGGCTGGGATGAAATCTACAGTATCTCCCTGCACTCCAGCAGCAGATGAAATATACTGCGTTGACACTTCAATTATGGCTGAGATTTGGAAGACAGAAGTATGGGCTGTATTTTGTTTTATCAAACAAAGGGGACAACCCTACTTCCCACTCTGGAAACACTCCTGCAAAGGGCTGGAGTCTCCCGCTCCTGGGAAAAGAAACAGACCACCCCAAAGTTCAGGGGAAGGGTTTTCACCTAAAATAAGAAAAGTTAAAAAAATGTATATAAGCACATTGGACTGAAAATCCCCAATGCCGAGCTATATCCAGTGCTTTAAATGGGCAGGTACTATGAGCTACTGAGTACCTGCATTTCTTTATTTTAAGAGGAAGAGTACCGGCACTTCTCAAAAGCATGTAGGGACTCTGGTATAGGGTACCTGCACTTGTTTTTTCATTTCAAGCACTGCTTATATGATATCCTATGCATACTTTAACACATGTGCGTGTAAGTAGGTCTACATATGTAAATGTTCAACTTTTCATTGTGAATCAAGCCCAATGAAGTTGTTTCAGAAAATGGCTAACATGAATCTTAAATCTTAATTACTTGTAGTTTGTAAATGTGCCAAAGACAATATGATGTTTTCATTGCCATTCTACACACCAGAGTCTCACCCCCTTTGTTGGCACAAAAAGTGAACAATAAGAAATCCAATATTTATTGCCCATTTCTCAGAATTGTAAAATCAAGATTTCTTTAAAAGAAAAAATAGCAAAAAGAGCCCGAGATGTTGAACTACGAGATTGTCCATGTGAGACTTTAACCAGGAATTGAGGCAGACGCTGAGGGGACACCAAGGCTTCAGTGAGGAACACACATTCCTGTTAGATTTAGTAGAGCCATTCAAAAGATCAGAAAGTGAGTCTTAATACTGCATTACAGTTTACGCGGCATTATCGGCGAAGGACTGACTCCTCTCAAAGGGCGAACTGCGCCTTGTTTGGGTCTCACATAATAAACTTGAAAGAGGACAAGGATGCATTTCCCACTGTTCGGGGCTCATACAACAAAGTTGAAAGAGGGTTGAGCGTGGTGAATACCAACAATCTCAGTGATATGGTATGTAAGAGACAAGGACAAACAGCCACTGTCATGAAACAGAACAAACATATCCCAGAATCCTCTGGGTGCCTGCGCTCCCCTGCTGCAGTGATTACAAACCCACACCCAGGGTGCAGGTCGCCTTTTGTTGGTGCCAGTGGCTGTAATGAAACAATCCCTTCAAAGGCACTGATGGGTCGACGTCTCCTCCTTTTAAAGTCGATGGCCAAGCCTCTAATATGGCAGCCGCCATCCCCTTGAGAAACGGCCATACTAACGTCATTCGCACGAATAATATGTTTTAATATGTAAAGTTCGTACAAAAAAACTGTACAATAAAAGTTTAGTGTTTTTTATACAAAGCTGTTATGTTCATAAACGCGTGTTGTCAAATTGTAAATGTTTTTAAAACTATGCAATTCATGTTCAATGAAAGCAATTTATTAATATACAAAAACGTGGCCACTGATTTCTATACAAAGTGTCAATATATACATATAATTATGAACTTGGTAAAATTGTAAAAAATATACACCAAACACTAAGGAATTGGTTTGTTATAAAGTCTACGTTTGTAGCCATTTGTATGATGTAAAACTATAAAGTTTACAAAAACTGCAGAATAAGATTTGTAAAAAGAATTTAACTGCATTCAAAATTGTATGTTTTCTTTACAGATGTATTGTAAAAATGTGGTGCTTATAACAACGGCGTAATACAATATATTATGTAAGGAACTGTCTTGGATAGAACACTTTAATATTTATGCATTAAGGTTTAAATAGTAAAATTTCTAAAAACTACAAACAAGCATGGACAAAACCAATATGTCTAGCACTGGCATGCTGGAAAGTGTAACAGTCAGACGTGAACAGCTGTATTCTATTACTTTTTTTTTTTACATAGACCCAAATATGGAACATTCAGACTATGGCACAGGATTCGTTTCCCCTACAACAAGCCTCAATTCACAAATAGTTCTTCAGACACTAAGGAAACTTCTAAGGGACAAAAGATGAAGTTTTGAAAAGCCACCCAGTTACTGCTACAGTTCAGCTCCATTGTACAGCGTACTGTCCTATATTGAAATGTTCCATATGCGTGGAAATAGGAGGCAAATACCCTACTGACCACCGAGTGCAGATAGGACGCGGCAGCCAATCTCGCAAAGCATTAGCAAGTCTTCCTGCTCAATGAGGATGTTCTGGCCGTGATCACCATCCTCAGAGGCACAGTGTTCCTCTTCAGGATGATGAGTGCTTTCTCGTATTATGAGGTTTTAATGTGCCCATTGCTCGTTAAGGGCTCCCAGAGAAGCATCGCTGAACAAGATGTACCTGCACCATTTAAGGGAAGCGGTCCTGTCTACCGTGCCAGCTCGAAGAGGCAAAGCGAGGGCTCCAACCAGATGCTTGTGTGACAGCATCCTTCTCTCCAGCAATGGTGTGCAGAGTCCACGAAGAGGATTACTGGAAGATGCTAACCGACAGATACTAGGTATGACACCGTCCTCTTCTGCTCCAATGTTTGCAATACATGAACACTCACAAGCCTGTGACCCCATCCTCTCTGCCACCACGCCCCTGAGTCTTGAAAGTGCTGGACTGATTTTTCAGGAGTTGAGATGGTTGCCTCTGGCGGTAAGCCAGGACCCAACTGCAGCCCCTCAACATCTGGTACTGGTGGGTCAGGGAGAGCAAACCAAAGGAGCAGGCCATAGCACAGCTCTATCTAAACCGCTACAAGGCTGATTCTCCCTAAGCAACCTGAAGCGGTCACATAGTCGGGTCCCCAGAGAAAGAAAGCTGTGGCATATGTTTCTGCGATATGATATATATATATATATATATATATATATATATATATATATATATATATATATATATATATATATAAAGAACAAGGGTACCCCAATAGTGCGACCAGGGTAATATGTATTTGCAAAGGACAGCGGTCAGGGTTGGAGGCCAGGTAGGTCCTCAGACAGCTACAATGAATGGTGCCGGCGTCTGGGAAAACGAATCAGTCACTGATTCGTTTTCCCAGACGCCGGCACCATTCATTGTAGCTGCCTGGAAGTAGCAGGATCCAGTCCCTCTTCCTCAATCCTAATTGGCTCGATTGTTTCCTCGTGATTGATTCCTCCTTGGTTACGGCCAGCACGTACCCCGCTGAGTGGCTAGACCTCCTACTAAATCATTACTACATTCGGTTGAACCTCATTGTTATCCTTACCCGCTGACGATTTTTAATTACATCGTTCCGCTACAAGATCCTATCTGCTCACACGCTTTCTCGTCCTGATGATGATCTCAACCTAAGGAGATCGAAACGCCGTCGACTTCCACAACCGAAACTCTTTAAATATACTTTATTAACTATGGAGTTTTGTATAGTGTTGTCAATGCGATGTAAATTTTAAGTCACCAGCACTTATCACTTCACGCACTTTTCACCTTATGTGTGAGCACCAGGACTAGTTCCTATCATGTGATTGATACTCATTTATGATGTTAATAAATGTGGTATCATTCGAACAACCTTGTGTCCCTGCATACTTTGTTCTCCAAATTTTGTTGGCACTTTTTGTTCACTAATAATACTTAGACTAAGACTACCTTTGTATTAATAATAGCTCCGGCTATCCGAGGACCTAATATGTTTCTGCGTGGCAGCGAATCACTACACCAGTGCCCACAACACAACCTATACAATCTGTAGTATCCAACCGGGCCCTCAAAATGTATTTGGCCGCGTCCTGCCTGTCATGGACAGTTTAGACAAAGGTATTTCTAAACTCCTCCGGAAGTGCTGGTAAAACCTTGCTCGCTACAACCACATGTTATTGGAGAATCTGTCCAACAGTCAGACCGTATTCAATGATGGTCATGTCATAAAGCTTTCCGTGAGACAGTACAGATATATATTCAAGAAAAAGTTAGGCGTTACTTTCAAAGGCACACACTACGTTGAGTTGGAAATAGCTTGGCTGTGATCCCAAGAATACAACATTCTAGATGGGGCAATAGTGTTTTCCTACCTAGCACCAGTTATGGTACTCCTCTCCCACATCATGCGCGTGGGAGACAATCATACAAGATTCTGGAATGAACTGTGATGATAGCATTGGGATGCCTTTTTAGATAGCTGTATGCACTTAATAAATGCTATTTCACGTATTCGTCCAAACTGCTGCAGGAGAACACCCTCTTGCCAAGCGCATCAATTCACTTGGACTCTCTATCAAGTGGAGCAGTAGGAAATACACTGGGGTTCCCGATGCTGGCTGGTGATAGATGCTGAATCAGGAACTCTGGGCCACCAGAGACATTCTTGGGGGCAATTAACCAACAGCGCTGAGCAGGGCTTAGCCCATGCTGCTGCCTGAGTGTCAGTCAGGGCTTCATTGAAGGGTAGTAAATGCTCTGAAGCTACAGGGCTGGCGGCAAAACATCAGTAAGCAGATTAGCTTAGAAATTGCAGGCCTAACACCCCTGTGCCCTGCGTACCACCACAGAAAAGCAGGAACTTTCCTCAGTCGAGGGCCCAAAATGGGAGCCCAATTCTGTCTCTAGCAAGTTACTACTGCATCGTGATGGAACTCCATTGGCTCTCATTGCCGGTCCGCACCATCTTCAAAAGCAGCTGCATCATTAACAAAATCATGACCAGCACCCCCGCTCATGTTGCAGACAAGCTCACCATTTCTGGTGAGTATCGGCACACACCCAGCCAGCACACCATCAGACTGCAGACTAAGAAGAGTGAAAAAGAAAAAACAAGACTGCAGGCCTTTTCTATCTATGACCCAGGATCTAGAACAACATTCCTGTATCCATAAGGACTGCATCAATTCTGCTCCAAGTTAGGAAGGAATTGAAAAATCACCTCTTTAAAGAACACTACATTACAATTCATTAACCATCCACCGCCCAGCTTCCTCTCCTATTACTCGTTGACCTTATGCATGCCTCTGACCTTATACAGTGCTCTGCCCTTTGCTGGGTTTGCACTATAGAAATACCATATAACTACACACATAAATACATCAAGCACACTAGAATTTTGAAGGTCCAAGTATAGACCATTACAGACAGGGAGAAGGCAATAAATTGTCTGCCTCTTCCTCATCATCTCCATCATGTGGAATATCCCGAGGGTTCATCGGAGTTTAAGTCAAATAGGGCCTCAAGTGGACAAAGATGGTGGCACCAAGGCAAAGGTACAGCCAGAGACTCCTTTAACACAACTGGCTGTGCTTTAGTGATCTCCAAACAAGACACTGGCTGAGATCTAGCTGAGCTCAGTCCTTGAAATGAGATAGGAATCTGGATCAGATATGAAACAGCTCTACTAACCCGGGGTAGTGCCGGCCGGGTGGAACTAAGTTGGTCCTCAACAAAGGAGTGGAGGCATGGCCCATTTCTCGGGAGGGGCAGGGTAGAGGTCCAACAGGGTCAGTCAACACTGGAGCAGGATCTGTGAATTTAAGTCCAAGTGGAGTCCTGGCGGATCCGTGGGGGCCATAGGTGCTCCAGGAGAACCTAGATTAATCAGCAAGAGCTGCAGCATTGCCTCCTTCAAGGCCTCTATCTGATGCCGATTCGAGTATGGCCTGAGAAATTCGGGGCCCTCAGGCTCCAGCTGTGGAATGGGGATGGAACCGGATAACTGGTGTGGAGTCAAGCCTTTCAAGTGCAGACTGCATGATCCTTCTCTGGAGCGCGAGTGACGAAGGTATTACTCCCACCTAGACTTCATGTTTTTGATGAGATTTGTCTTTGGACTTCTTCTTAGACTTATTCATGGGCATGTACCTCAACTAGGAGCAGGACTCAGAGCAGAAACCGGCCCACGACCTGGAGAATGATAGTTTCTTGTGAATCACCTACAGCTTCCCGGGGGCCTTCAGTAGCATCAATGAACATTTGTTGCATGACTGTGAATAATGCTTAGATCCGAGACATGAAAAGCAGGTAGAATGTGAGTCTGTAAATTACATTTACTTGCTGCAGATGCAGCATGGCTTGAAGCCAGTACACTTTGGGAGAGACATCCCTAAAATACTGGCACAAAATAGTTGTTTTGGAAGTCTGTAAAGTGCTGATAAAGTTTGGGAAGGGAGCTCCAGATCCGTATTGAAGGATGTGAGAAAAAAAAAAGCTGACAGCACGGAAGCGTGGCCCCTCTATACGGCTTTGCGCCGTCACTTCCGGAGGTGGGGCAAAGCTAACGCGGAATCCATTGAAAACACCTACAGGCAGCGGGAGCAATGGTTAAAAAGTTTCCAGATACAGTTTGTTGCCTGGGGAAATTCAGAATCTGATATTAGAAGTATCCAACAGAAGTGTTCTTTTTATGACCAGTTTCAAGTGCAGTTTAGGCTTGTTAAATTTTGCACCTAAAGAACAAGCTACTTACCTTCTGTGACATGGTTTTTGATGGATACTCTAACTGCAGATTCCTCAGCTTTAGAATATTCCAAGGCGCCAGATTTGATCTGGATCATTAAAACAGCATTGCTTTTGCGCACTGGTAGGTGGCGTCATTCGGCTCTACGGTGGCTTTGTTTCGCAAAGCCCAACAATAATCAGAAATACCAGTGTGCAGATCTCTAGTTTGGGACATTTTTATATAGAAAAAGAGACCATTACACTGAAAGGGCGGGAGGGCAGAGGAATTTGCGGTTATATAGTTATGGAGCATCCACCAGAAAGAGCGTTACTAAAGGTAAGTAACTTGTTCATCTAACTGATACTTCTCATAGCCGATTCTTCACCTTTAGAATAGATCCCAAAGCAGTCCCTCTCAAGGTTGTAGGTCTGTGGAATGGATCAGATCAAAAAGTCCAGCAGGACTGAACCAGCAAACTGCGCTTCGCGTCAGACCTGGCTGTCAAGGCAATAATGCTTTGCAAACATGTGCATGGACGCCCACGTCAATGTCACGAACAGGCACAGCAGGGCTAAAAGTGACGCAATTAGCGCTGACCATGTCACAGAGTTTTTTTTCTTTTTTACTTTCAGCCATGCTTCTGTACAACATGGCTAAAAAACATTCACAAAGCCAAGAGATCTCACATAGGCAATACCTACTGGCTTTGCCAATATTTGTCTTACACTGTATTTATACTGTTTAGCATAGCAATGTCTACTGTATTCTGTACTTCTCCCTCTGGGACAGGTGTTGAAAAGGGCCAGAGCCGTGCACGCTTTCATGATGACCACTGTAAATGATTATCACTTGGATTTATTGTATGTACATTCATCTCCAGTAGCTATCTTGAAAATCTGGCACCTTCAATCCACAAGGACCAACTTTGGACACCCCTGTCCACAGTCTACTCCTCGGGCCTAGGGGTCAGATCAAGGGTACATTTTGTACATTCATGTAGTGCTAAAACCTCATTGGTCATCTCATGAAAGCAGTGCAACATCATACAGATTGGAGCCTATGTGCAACATTCTTACACCGTAAATTCATATTTGAAGATAGGATTTGTAACTGAATGGGTGCTACCATCTGCTCCTAAAGCAACTGAAAGAATACTGGCCAGTGTCAAGGAAACGTGGGCTGCAAAGAGAGAATAGTAGGCAGCGGCTGCTTGTGGGCCACCTCGCACTCCGCTGACGCGCCACCCACTGCATGTCATAGGACATTCACCACTAACTACTATCAATGCAGCTGTTAATGGGGTTTTACCTGTGCCACTGGCCCTAAGGCTGCCATCTCGGTGACAGGAGGTCCCTGCTCCTCAGTCAGGCCCTGGGAGCAGTAGTGATCATCAGCGATAGTGATCTCAGCGTTCTCTTCGGCCTCCAGCAGGCTCTGGTTGAAACGTAGAGATCCCTTCAGTATGTCCTTGATCTGTTGAGAGAACAGAAAGCATCTCTTAGAAGCAGTGAAAGCCGTATATGTCTGACCACCCAAATATTCCTTCTTTAGTGGTGACCTTCATTCAGGACGGGCAGGGATGGCTCAGCTTCGAACTTTAACCATATCCCCCTAAATCCTACTGTGATCGCCACTGCGTTCTACATAAACACCAAAGACTGCAGTCCCTTTCCTAAAAGGATAGTGCCTCAATGTATAGATTCTGTGATATGTTTCTGCAGTCAGAGTGGCTTACTACAAGTATTCCAAGTTAAGTGACCCCCCGCCCCCATCCCCTTATACTCCTTGCAAAGCCTTGCAGTGGGTGGGTAGGCTTGTGCCTCAATGTAAGGATTCCATAATGGGTCTCTGCAGTCACAGAGTGGTTTATAATCAGTATTTAAAGTTAAGTGCCACCCTTTAAACTCCTTGTAAAAGCCTGCAGCTTGGATGAGTAGGTTTGTGCCTCAATATAAGGATTCCATAATGGGTCTCTGCAGTCATAAAGCGGTTTATAATCAGTATTAGAACATTGGAATGTTGGGAGCTCCATTGAAGACAATGGAGTTGCTCTGGGCTTATAATGGCTGGTATAAGCCCAGTGCTCCAACATTCCAATGATTGTCTTTTTGTTTCTCCATTTTTAATTTAGAACATTTTACCCTTAGTGGGTGGAATGTTCTAAAAGCCTTATAGCCCTTCTGCCTCAGGCTATACCGGTTGTTAAAGGCCCTCTCCCTCGTTATAGGCCCTCGCCTGCGGCTCGGCCCTATAACTCGGGATCAGGGCTTTTAACAGCCGGTGTAGCCCTCGGCAGCGGGCTATAAGGCTATATTAGAACATTGGAATGTTGGGAGCTCCATTGAAAACAATGGAGTAGCTCCGGGCTTATAATGGCTGGTATAAGCCCGGAGCTCCAACATTCCAATGTTTCTTTGTTCACAGCTGTGGCTGGGAACAAAGGCTTCAGGGAGCCTGAGGGGATTTCAATCCCTTGCGCTCCCGAAGCCTTTGTTTTATTTGTTAGAACATTCTGCCCTCTAGTGGCAGAATAGTTCTAATAGTCTTATAGCCCTTCGTAGCTGGGCTATACCGCTATTAAAGTCCCGCTCCCTTGTTAAAGGCCCTCGCCTTCGGCTCAGGCCTTTAACGCTGGAGCGGGCCTTTAATAGCCGGTATAGCCCGCTACGGCGGGCTATAAGGCTATATTCTAACGTGAGTGTCCTCCTTAAACTCCTTGCCGCTTGGGCTGCTAGGCTGTTTCACTACTAGTCCCTTGCAGCACAATAGTTGGGCTTAGGCTGGCTGCCTGCTGTCTTCATAGGCAGAACTGTAAATATTAACTGTGATGAAGAGGTTTTTCAGTGGCAAGTGTTTGATGTGGAAGGGAGATGCCTCAGGTATCATGTTAGGTCATGTTGATTTGTATGGCGCACTAATCACCCGTGAGGGAATCCAGGTGCTTGAGCAGGTGTGTCGTCCCCAAGGAGCTATTCAAAGAACTAGGTCTTCAGCCTCTTGCAGAACGCAAGAAGCGAGGAGGAGGATCTGATGTGATGAGGGAGGCTGTTCCATGTTTTGGGCGTGATGTAGGAGAATGAGCGACCTCCTGCCCTGTTTTTATGAATGCGGGAAGTGTGTGGGAGTGAGTGTGAGGCAGAGCATAGGTGTCTGGCAGGCTGGTGAAAATGTATGCTGCTATTCAGGTATGCTGGTCCAGTGTTGTGTAAGGCTTTATATGTGTGAGTGAGAAGTTTGAATTGGCAGCGCTTGTGAATGGGGACCCAGTGTAGCTCTTTGAGGTATGGTGCGATGTGGGTGTGGCGTGGAAAGTCGACTATGAGTCTTGAGATGGCGTTCTGGACCGTCTGGAGTCTGTGTAGGAGTTACTTGGAAATTCCGGCATAGAGTGTGTGAAAGGAAATGCCTCTGTTTGCATGATTACTCCTAAAGATTTGGACTGATGCTGCTGGTTCTTTGACTCAGAGTGCACCGAGGACTGCTAACCAGTCCTTAGGGCCAGTGTTTTAGCCCATTACAAAGTCTATGTTGAGTTGGCTACCCCCAATTGGCATACGCTATCTTACTTATAAGTACCTAGTATATGTTATTAAGGGTACCCCGGGACAGAGTGTCCCACCAGGGCTGCAGCGCTGGGTGTGCCACCCTGTGTGGGACAAAGTACTAAATGACTCGCAGCCTGCCACTGCAGCCTGGAAGAGCAGTTTTAAACTGCTAGTTCAACTTTGCCATTTAAATCAATGGTAAAGCCCTCACTTACCTTAACAATGTGTGTAAGTCTCCCCTAAGGAAAGTCTATGGAACCCTGAGGCAGGGAGCTATATATTATTAAGTAGGAGATTTGCTTTTAATCTGCCTTGACAGCAACACTTCCAAATTATTGTTTTGCTGTGGAAAGGTTAGTAGCCCCATTGGCTAACACAGTTACCAGCTGTCCCTCCCCCACCCCCCCCCACGGCCAAATGCCCGGCTAACTTCTGAAAAGGGGCTATTAAAATGGGTACTTCAAGTTATCAAATTAATCGTGGCATGACACCCGACTAGATGCCCAAGTCGAATTTAATGTCACTTTTAAGGAAAGGCAACTTTTAGAAAGTTGCTACTCAGTAGCCCAGTGGCCTCACACGGTTGCTGGTCACCAGACAGCTTTCTATGGTAGCCTGCTACAGAGAGAGGTGTTACCTCCCCCTTGCAGGAAGCCACTCAGGATTTTGGCCCAAAAGGTGATCTTCAAAGGCGAAGCTGCCTTTGGTGGGCAAATGGCGATGACACTCCTGAAGGGTTGTCCCTTTGTTCAGGTAGACAGGTTGGCGTCGGGAACAGAGATGGAAGACCCGTGCCCAAAACGATATTCCCGCAGGCTGTAGCACACAGGTAGCCACACTTCTAGGGTGGGCTACCAAACTTCTAACACCCAAGGAAGGTTTCAGACATTTTGGAAGGGGAAAGAATAGTGCACTCTGGGATTGCTAGATGCCACACATAGCTGGAAGATGTCACAGGGCGGGAGGGATCCTGGTAGCCAATTGGCTTGTCTCCGCATCATCTCCCCAAGACACTTTCTGGGCATAAATATGGCACCCCTGGCACCCCCACCTCAGATCACTACAGAACTGGAGGAAGGACCAAAGAAGGATTGCCCTGCAGACCCCTGGACCTAGCAAAGAGAGGCTGCACCATCTCCTGGACTGCACCAGCCGCACCTTGGGCTAGCGAAGAGAGGACTGTGCCTGTGGCTCCTGGCTTGACGAAAAGTCGCTTCCAAGCCCCAGACCAATGAAGTGACTCCAACGGTCAGTCGGCTGACCTTCTGGAACCAGCACCAGGGCCATCAAGGCTGAAGTAGCCCAACTTGGCAAGGTAGTAGCCACTTCTGGAGTATCGCCACTGACTGCCGTTGGGAACCCCAAGAGACCAATCCCCGATGGTCAAATGTTGCACCCGAGTCTGCCGGACTGGGGAGTGTCTTCTGAAACTAGATTGGTCACCCAAGAGGGACACTAGCCTCCACCAAAGGATATCGCTGGACCCACTGTGACCGGAGAACGGTAGGCCAGCAACAGCTGGCCTTCTAGTGGTTCAAAGAGGACTTTGAGGAAGCCCATCCTTAGTGGCCAAAGTGGGCCCACCTGACCTATGGACCGAGAAGTAACTGCAAGGACACCCCCGTCGACCGCACAGCATCCAGAGCATCCTCCATCTCCTGCATCTATAGCATCAGAACCACTCCATGAAAGTCTATGGTGATCATGGTGTAAAGTTCAGAACTGTACTGGAGAATGCTTTGGAGACCAGGTAACTGTCCAAATACTTCCTAGTGACCCCCAGACCTTCTCCCTGTCAGGTCTGGTCAGCTTAGTCCGGCTGAAATAGCTGAACACAACTTTTTCAAACGTTTCAAAAGTTTCTACACTTTATGGTTACCAATGCTTGTTTGCTGTTGTGACCAATGGAACTGAATTTACGTTTTCTCAAAAAATCTACAGCACCAGAACCCTTTAGTGGGTTTTGCCCCATCTTGATCTCTAAAAATTAATAAAAATATAATCTATTTTTATAAATTGGTGTTGGATTTCTTTTGTGTTGTGTGACTTATTTCGTTGTTTGGTGCTTCTAAATACTTGACACTAGTTCCTTTGTTTAAGCCTTGCTGCTCGAAGCCACAACTACCTAGGGTTGAGCTAAAGGTTTTGCAAACGAGCCTGACTGGCCCCAAGATAGTTTTTGCAAATGTGTTACACGGTAAGGTCGCACAACCATGCCATATAATACACCCAAATCCTCACAGTGCGTTGTGCTTGTGTGGCAGTCCTTCTGGTGTTCTGTGGCAGCCACTTAATCTTTCGTAGAATGTGTAGGATTTGGAAGCAGGAGGTGCATACTGCGTTGACTTGTGCCATCATGTTTTGCTTGTTGTCTAGGATGATCCTGTTTTTTTGCATGGTCGGTGGGTGTTGGTCCTAGCTCTGATGGCCACCAGGAAGAGTCCCATGGAGAGGTCTTATTTCCGAAGACCAGCACTTCCATCTTGTTGCAACAGAGTTTCAAGTAGTTGGTCCTCATCCACTCTGCTACCATGTTCATGCAATTGGTGCAGTTGGTTTTGGTGGTGGTTATCTTGTCCGTCAGTGAGAGGATGAGTTGGGTGTCATCAGCGTAGGAGATGATGGTGATGTTTTGGGATCAGATGATGTTGGCGAGCAAATCCAACAGGGTGGGGCTGATGGATGATCCCTGGGGTACTCCGCAGACCAGGTTCTTGGTCTCTGACGCAAAGGGTGGCAGTCACAACTATCATGCACAACTTCTTTGCAGCAACACTGAACTTTAGTTATGCTGCTATAACATGGATGTACTGAGTCTTTACGAGGGTGCTCATGACTTGGTGTCAGAGGTAGAAAGGTGCAATAATGCACCCCTAAATGAGCTGGGGAGTTCCTCTGGAGGCTTGAAAGCAGCTGTCCGACTATGCACCTGCAGAATAAGGATAATGGTACAACGGTGTACCATGACTTTCTGGGGGAGGGAGAAAGGTGCAATCATGCATCCCTAAATCTGCAGGAGACCACCTCTGGAAGGCCTCAATGCAGCTGGTCAACTGAGCATTTACACAATAATGTTACTAGTCTCTCTGCCCCTTCTCTCAATGTGCAGCTCCACATTCCTGATGGGTAGGTTCGAAAAAGGCCTTATTACTTTGGTTCAAACATTACAATTTGTGTATTTGACTTCTAATCTTTGTGAGAGTTTTAAGAGGATAACTTTAGTGTCCATGGCATGTACCGTAATCTAAATCTTCACACAGCACAGTTAGATAACAGACTCACTGCTGGAACTGGAAACATTTTACTACCACTGGAACCAACAGCACTCTTTTTACCCATCCAGTTAGGATGAGATGCCGAAAAGGCTGACTCCGATTCACAAGCGGTGACAGGCAGGTTAATGTTAATTCCGCCAATGGGTGCATTGCATAGGGATTCGAACCTATGTCTTTGTGTATACACACCTGTAATGATGTCATATTCTCCAACAAAGCTCCATCCACACATCTCCTTGAATGATAAGGGCATCTGTGCACATGCTGCCAAGATGACTCAACCAACACCCCAAGGCTTCACCTTCTAGGCCACGGTCTGAGGGGAACTCTCCATCCTCAGTCCATTCCAGGGTGAGAGGTCATCCGAATGCAAGCGACGGACGGGCTGCCCTTCTTCAGACGAGAGGAGATGTCAAAAGAGTGCTTTGGCCTCGCTCTGCTGAGGATGTTTCCCTTCACAACCCACAGATTCATGGCCAGAGAAAAGTCCAATCAACATAGCCTGGAACACTCAGAACCCATGTTTCTATAGACTATTAAAACAGACTCTCAATTATACACTGTCAAAATATCCACCTCTGTTCTAGATCTCCCTATAAAATGGTTGACTTATTTTAAATTCCTAAATTATCCAAATTTACTTCCCATCTATTGTAAATATGGGTTTATTTACTATTCCAACTCCAGTCCATGTGTACCTGGGAACTACTGCTGAATACTGAGTTCAGTGGATGTCAGAATTATGTAGGGAAATATTCTCCCTATTGACAATATTTGTTATTTTTAGTGTACCGCATTCTTGTAGCCTATGTCTTTTTTACTCTGTGGCCTCCCATGCTTCCGAATCAAAACCATGGCTGAGTACATAGAGACCCGCTCCGAAGGCCAAGAGAGCCACGAACAAGCTGTATCTTGTGCTTCAACGTTGGGTATTTGAACCAGAGATTGTAGGATAAATGTGACTGCGGGAGACAAATACAGGGAGAAGAATGATCTTGAAAGTAACAAAACACCACCACGAGCACCAAGACATGAATGTATATACGCCTTAGATCTACCCTAATCCCAAGAGCCTAAGCACAAAGGCTCACCCTAAGCCCAAGGCCCTGCCCTAAGACCAGGGGCATGCAGGATCCCTGAGGACCTACCCTAACCCCAAAAGCCTAAACCAGAGGTCCTACCCTGGAACAGAGAGTATATCCTGACTCTTAGGGCACACTCTGACCCCGAGGGCACGCCTTAACCTTAAGACCTACCCTATCCACAAAAACATAACCCCACAGGTCTACCCTAGCAATGAATACATGACCTAGCCCCAAAGTCCTACCAAATCCCAGAGACTTATATTAACTTTTCTGCTTCTGTGGACCAACACAAGGAAGAAGCTGCAGGGATGAATAAATTGCCAACTACATGACAAGAGATCCAAGCTGTCATTCGGGCTTCTTGGCTTGACTAAACTGTGTGAACCTGGGAAAATCCTTTTAATTCCCTGTGATACCCTAAATTCCTTTAGTCACTGTAATTAAGAGTGGATCTAATGAGGTTCAAAACCAATTTAAAGGGATAAAATGTGTTTTAAGAAAACAGTATTAAGTGGCAGATGAATACCAGAAGTTACTCTCACATCCAGATAGAAGGCCAGCCACAATCATCGTGTCATCTCCATTTCCTCTAAAGATGCGCTAGGCACCCACTTCAGACCAGCAACACCAGAATATTCCTACATTTTCTTTACGATACTCCATGTGCCTGCTTTGTAACAGCAAAACACGCTGGAATATGTTTTTCATTTCCTTTACGGTGCTCTGGGTAAAGACATGGGCATGCTGTCTTCATTTCCTCTTACGAAGGTCAACGACTCTGCTCCAAATTGGCCAAAGACACCAGGATATTGTCTTCATTCCCTCTTACAATGCTGAAGCACCTGCGTCAAACGGGCCAGACATGAGAATGTTGTCATCATTTTCTTTTGAGGCTCTTTGGGATGTCACCTTAAAGCTCTCTAACGATGCTCTATGTACAGTCTTCAAAATGATCAGTGGACGGGTCTTTATTCGCTCTCACAGTGTTCTACATACCTTTAAAGAGCTGACCAACGGACGGGTCTTTATTCGCTCTAACGGTGCTCTACATACCTCTTAAGCACTGATCAATGGATGGGTTTTTATTCGCTCTCATGGTGTTCTACATACCTCCTAAGAGCTGATCAACGGACGGGTCTCTATTTGCTCGCACAGTGTTCTACATACCTTTAAAGAGCTGACCAACGGACAGGTCTTTATTTGCTCTCACGGTGCTCTACATACCTCCTAAGCGCTGATCAATGGATGGGTTTTTATTCGCTCTCATGGTGTTCTACATACCTCCTAAGAGCTGATCAACGGACGGGTCTTTATTCGCTCTCACGGTGTTCTACATACCTCCTAAGAGCTGATCAACGGACGGGTCTTTATTCGCTCTCACGGTGTTCTACATACCTCCTAAGAGCTGATCAACGGACGGGTCTTTATTCGCTCTCACGGTGTTCTACATACCTCCTAAGAGCTGATCAACGGACGGGTCTTTATTCGCTCTCACGGTGTTCTACATTCCTCCTAAGAGCTGATCAACGGACGGGTCTTTATTCGCTCTCACGGTGTTCTACATACCTCCTAAGAGCTGATCAACGGACGGATCTTTATTCGCTCTCACGGTGCTCTACATACCTCCTAAGAGATGACCAATGGAAGGGTTTTTATTCACTCTTGCAGTGTTCTACACTCCCTTTAAGAGCTGAACAACGGGTGGTTTTTTTATTCACTCTTACAGTGTCCTGCACACCTCCTAAGGGTTTTGGTTTTCTCTTACGATGCTCTAATTACCTGCTTCAATCCAGCCAAGGACACCAGGATGTCGTCTTCCTTCTCCAGCTTTTCCTTCAAAATGACGTCCTGAATATTACCTGAAAGAAAGAAAATTGAGGCTGGTGAGGACCTGACTGATTGTTACAGAAGTAAAGCGTTATTATTCTCAGGGGCTATCTTTGGAAAACACGTGTTTTTAAGACTCGAAGGAAGCAAGGAGATGGGAAACTGCACAACTCCTACCGCTAAGCAGTTACGAGCTCTATTGGGAGCGGAAGTGACACGAACTGCCAGCTCGACTTATTTGGATTAATGACCTTTGCACACAGAGAAAACTGTATTTATGGGAGAGAAGCAAGGGCTGCATTCAGAGGACACCCCTGCCCCCTCCATCATAACAAGGAGGACAGACAATGCACCCCAGGCTCAGACAGGCCACTGCCTGCTCACCACCTCGCAGATCCCCCACTGCCAACCCGCACTTCACCCGCATATATTTATCACCTACTCAGGACTGATGGTAAATATCTGTGTTAAACTCCCGAAAACAGGATGAAACCTGCATTAAAAGTCCAGTAGAGCCAGATGAGGAAGTTATACTCCATTACAGGAAGTTTAACCCATGATCTCACTTAGCTTTGGGATGGGTGGGTGGTGGCGGGGTGAAGAGGATTTGCAATACCGGCTGGTATCTTTAATACCAGCATCTTAGGGCCACATGTACGAAAGGATTTAGCATTTCGGTCTGCTAAGAAATGCTAAATTGCCTTTCCATATGAACAAAGGCAGATAGTGAATCGCAAAATGCAATTTCCACCCAGTAGAAATCGCATTTTGTGATTCCCTAAATAGGAAATTGCAAATAGGGATTTTCTATTTGCAATTTCCTAAGCACATGTACAAAGCATATCCTAAATGCGAAATTAGCATTTAGAAAATGCTATTACCATCGACTGCAAGTTGATGGTAACCGTGTGCAATTAAAAAAAAAAAAGCACCCCAAAATGCTTTTTCAAAGTGCCATAAAGCGCACACAGGCATGTGTGCGCCTTACATGTGCAACACTTTTTTATTGGGGGGGGCAGGCATCAAGAGGGGTCTTAGGCCCATAGGCACCCTTTTTTCCATTTACAAATTTGCGATTTCCTATTAGGCAATCGCAAATTTGGAAATGCAAAAGCATTCTTACCTAGGCCCATATGAACAAATGGCTTAACATTTCCAAAATAGCGATTCCTACTCTGTAGGAATCTCTATTAGGAAATCTCTATTTTTGCACATTCCATTTTGCATTTTCAAAATAGTGATTTCTTATAATTCGCTATTTAGGAAATGCAAAAACTGAATTTTATACATCTGGCCCTATATCTCTCCACAAACTTAATTGGGAACTAGAACCAGAGCCTTATAATTAAGTCAGATATAGATGTATTCAGTACTCAAGTAACAAAGACCAAACAGGAAAACAGTGAATAATTGCCTGCAGGTTCCAGACCTGCAAACAAACACCGTGCCACATTGTGTCGCACAACCTCAGATCTACTTGTCTCCCAATGAGAGGCCGATATCACAGGAAGGAGATAACATGAGCTGGAAACACATGTGCAGTGTGGGTGTCCAGCTCATGTTTGGAAGATGGACACTGCTGATGGTAAAAAAAAAATGTCAAACGTCCCAAGACATTAGTTGCAGCCTTTGCTTTGGGGTTGGAAGGGATGTCAGGAGCCAGTTATCTGCATATAGCCACACTCCCTCCATGACCCCGCTGCCTCAAACCTCATAAAAGCAATGGACTAACTCCCCCGCCCCCTTCCCAGTCCCTGTACCTTTAAGCCCCCACTTCCTCGCACACAGTGAAATTTATCTGAAAGTTCGCAGGCATGAGGTTCAATGTCTTCCACCAGGGACTCAGTCCTGGTGGCTCCTGGCAGGATTGAAAAATCGAATGAAAGTTTAATAAACTTAATGAGAAAGCCTCCTCTTTGGACACCAAGACTAACACACCCTTGAAGGGAACAAACACAAACCAGCCCCGGAAGTGACAATATGAAGACAGTAATGGAAGCACTCATAATTGAGAATAGCGCCATGGCCTACAGGAACATGATTCTGGAGAACAGTGTAACAAAATCAGGCCAGGGTGCTGTGATTTCCAGTGGGGGCCGAGGAAGACGACTGCATCCTCCTCATAAGGCACCTGATCACATACATGCTCAAGCTGAGTTTTGAGGAAGACCATGGCCATGTACTTCAACAAATGTTACACAATCATGGCTGAAAAGAGTGCCTTGCTTGTAGACGGGAACAACCACCCATCTTTAATGTTTCAGTGACAGGCTTGAGAGACAGGGAGAGGACCCTGCCACCGCCAAAGCTAAACAAGCATTGCCAAAGTCAATTAGTCGCGCTGGTAATACGTAGGCAGAAAGTTATTGGCTTTGCCAATGCTTGTTTGCTTTGCAATCATATTAAGTATTTTTAAAAATCTGAAATGGCCGCCAATGAATCAGCACTCAAACACACACGAGTGTACCTATTAGAATGTTTTATCTTTTACTTCATGACAATAACCATCCCAAGATGGCGAAGGGAGCATCAGCACACAAGTGGCCATCTTGGAATGTTTTTGCAATAAAGTAAAACCATTCTAAGATGTCAGCCTCTGCATGTCTGTTCAAACACCAGCAGCCATCTTGGATTTGTATTTTGCTATACTTTATTATTAATGCACAAGTTACTAACTTGTGTAACGATATATCTGTAAGAGACAGTAGTTAGTGACAGATTCCTTACCTTAGAATATCCCCAGGCGTCAGGCTGGATCCGGAAAGTTTTGCGTAGCAGTACACCTGCGCGTCGGTAGGCGTCGTCGTGCGGCTCCGCGTCCGTCGTCGCCGGATGACGTCGCAGCCAGTACTTAGACGCCGCCCATGCGCGCTGGCGTCAGTTCTGTACATGACTTTCCGCGCCAGGAACGCAGAGCCATGCAAGAAGCTGACATAGGTGTCTGAAAAATACTAGGGCCCTGAAAGGGATGTCCTTAACCCTAGAAATCAGTTCGCAGAACGGGGAGGATGGGTGGGCGGTAGGAATCTGTCACTAACTACTGTCTCTTACAGATATATCGTTACACAAGTTAGTAACTTGTGCATCTGAAAGAGACAGGTTAGTGACAGATTCCTTACCTTAGAATAGATACCCCAGCAATACCAACCCCGGTGGTGGGTCTGCGAACAAAGATCAGACGAGGAAGTCCCGGAGAACAGAACGGCCAAAGAAGCCGTCTCTCCGGACTTGGCTGTCAAGGCAGTAATGCTTGGTAAACGTGTGCAGCGAGGCCCACGTAGCTGCCTGACAAATGTCCTGCAATGGGACACCACGTCCCAAAGCCGTGGTGGCGGCTGTCGCCCTGGTGGAATGGGCACGCAGCCCAACAGGGGGCTACTTCTTAGCCAAAGAATAGCAGGCCTTGATACACAAGACGACCCAGCGGGAGATGGTCCGCTTGTGTACCGCCCAACCTTTTTTGGCGCCCACTTAGCCAACAAAGAGCTGGTCGTACACCCGGAACTGCTGTGTGCGGTTGAGATAAAATGAAATCGCACGTTTTGGGTCCAGACGGTGGAGCCTCTCTTCCTCTCTAGAAGGATGCGGAGGCGGAAAGAAGGTGGGCAAAGTGATGGTCTGCCCAATGTGAAAAGCAGTAACCACCTTTGGCAAGAAGGACGGACGCGTCCTAAGAACAACCTTGTCTGGATGGACAGACAGAAAGGGAGGCTTCAAGAAAGAGCCTGGAGCTCACTCACCCGCCGAGCAGAGGTGATGGCCACCAGAAAGGCTGTCTTCAGAGTGAGAAGACGAAGAGGACAGTTATGTAGAGGCTCAAAGGGAGCGCACATTAAAAAGGTAAGAACCAAGTTCAAGTCCCACTGAGGCATTACAAACGGAACAGGAGGGAAGAGGTGTGTAATGCCTTTAAGAAACCTGTTAACAACAGGGGACTTGAAAAGGAGGGCTGATCAGGAAGCCTGAGGAAGGCCGAGATTGCACAAAGATAGCTCCTTGATGGTACCCAGGGCAGAACCCTGTTGGGCCAGAGAAAGAAGGAACAGAAGAACCTCAGAAAGAGGGGCAGAAAGGGGATTCACAGCCTTGCTGTGCACCATGCCACAAACTTGTTCCACCTGCAGGCGTATACCACCTTAGTGGATGGACGCCTGGCTGCCAGAATCACACCACAAACTTCGGGAGGCAAGTCGAAAGGAATCAACTGCCGCCGCTTAATCTCCACGCAAGGAGGTGGAGACTGGACAGGGTCGGGTGGAGGACCGTCCCCTGCGGACAAGCGTACAACAGACCGCAACTCCACTCGCGACGAAAAGCGTAGCCGAGCGAGTGCCGCCTTGGAAATTCCAACGCGCAGAACTGATGACATTGCGCGTTCTCTTCGGTGGCGAATAGATCTAACCAAGGCTCTCCCCACTGTAGAAAGAGTCCTTGCGCCACCTCCGAGTGAAGACGCCATTCGTGATCCATCATGCACCTGCGGCTGAGTTCGTCCACCCTGGCGTTCAGGGAACCTGCCAGGTGTTGAACCATCAGGCGCATGCCCTGATGTTCCAGCCATGTCCAGAGACGCAGAGCCTCCTGACATAGGGTCCACGACCCCACCCCGCCCCGTTTGTTACAGTACCACATGGCGGTGGTGTTGTCTGTGAACACCTGCACTACCTGCCCCTTGACAGAGGGAAGGAATGCCTTGAGTGCAAGTCGGATCGCCCGGAGCTCCAAATGGTTGATATGGAGCCGGGACTCCGCCGGAGACCAGAGGTCTCTGATCTCCGCCTCTCCCATGTGACCTCCCCATCCCAGAAGGGACGCGTCCGTCACAACTGTGTGCTCTGGCTGGGGAAGGGAGAGGGATCTGCCCATGACCCATTGCCGGTTCGAGAGCCACCACTGCAACTGTCTTGCAGTTCCCTCCGAGATCTGGACGTAATCGGACAGGTTCCCCTGATGCTGCGCCCACTGGAACTTCAGGTCCCACTGCAGAGCCCGCATATGCCATCTGGCATGATCGACCAGCAGGATGCAGGAGGCCATGAGGCCCAGCAGCCTCAGGGTCATCCGTACCGAAACCCAGGATAGAGGCTAAAAGATCGGAATCATAGCCTGAATATCCTGGACTCGCCGTTCGGGAGGATAAGCCCGAAACTGCGTCGTGTCCAGAACTGCTCCGATGAAAAGGAGCTGTGGAGAAGGAATCAGGTGCGACTTCTGGCACGTTGATGGAGAACCCCAGCGAGTGCAGGAGTTCGGCCGTAGTCTGAAGGTGGGAGACGACTGCCTGGGACGAGCCCGCCTTCAACAACCAGTCGTCGAGGTAGGGGGAAGACTGAAACCCCTGCCCGGCGCAGATGAGCTGCGACCACCGCCATCACTTTCGTGAACACCCGAGGGGCGCTTGTAAGGCCAAAGGGGAGCACGGTGAACTGAAAATGCTGGAGGCCTACCGTGAACCGCAGGTAACGCCGGTGGGCCGGCAGGACGGGGATGTGAAAATATGCGTCCTGCAAGTCCAACGCTACCATCCAGTCTCCAGGGTCGAGGGCAGTCAAGACCTGAGCTAGGGTGAGCATCTTGAACTTCTCCTTCCGGAGGAAGCGATTTACGGTCCGGAGGTCCAAGATAGGACGCATGTCCTCCTTGTCCTTTTTGGGCACCAGAAAGTAGTGGGAGTAACAACCACGCCCTACTTCTGGGGTCGGAACTTGTTCGATGGCCCTCTTGGCCAAGAGGGCCGCAACTTCCTTCTGAAGAAGCACCAAGTGATCCCCTGACATGCGGTGGCACTGAGGTGGCATGGCTGCGGGAGTGGTCATGAAGGGGAGGGAGTAGCCCCTTCGGACAATGTCCAAGACCCACCTGTCCGAGGTGATGGTACACCAGAGGGGAAGGTGATGGTGGACCCTGCCCCCTACTGGCGTGGTGTGGACTGGAAAGGAAGGACTAGGAGGGCTTGGAGGCCGCGGACGGGGGTTGTGGCCTGACCCGCACGCTGGTTGCCTGACCCGTCACGGCGGGAGCCACGTCCTCAGCCGAGCGAAGACGCCTGCTGCGCGGGCCGGTGGCCGGGCAGTGGACGTGACTTGGCGCCCCTTCCGTGGCCACGAAAGGGGCGAAAAGCAGACTGTTGCTGAGGGAGCACAGCAGAAAGGCCCAGGGACTTGGCTGTAGCCCGTGAGTCCTTAAAGCGCTCCAGCACATGGTCTGCTTTGTTGCCAAAAAGACCAACACCATCAAAAGGCATGTCCATAAGAGTGTTTTGGACATCACCTGAGAAACCAGTGGTTCTCAGCCAGGCGTAGCGGCGCAGCGCTACTGTCGACGCAAGCGATCTGCCCAGCGAGTCGGCGGTATCTAGGCCACATCGGATGGTATACTTTGCCGCATCCCTTCCTTCCGCAATGGCGCGGGAAAGCAGTGTCTGGACCTCCTCAGGACACTGGGGCAGAACCTGCGCCACCGAATCCCACAAACAGTGGGAATATCGGCCCAAGAGGCAAGCGGTGTTGACAGACCGCAAGCCAGCACTGGAGGAAGTAAAAACCTTCTTCCCAAATTGATTTAGTTTTTTGGATTCCCTATCCGGAGGGGCGGTAGGGAAGGCGCTCTGGGAAGCAGAGGCTTGGACAACCAAGCTCTCAGGGGTGGGGTGTTGGGAGAGAAACAAGGGGTCGCCCGGAGCCGGGCGATGGCGTCGGGCCACGTTCCTATCCACAGGAGCCCCTGTGGTGGGCTTGGACCAGGTGCCCAAAAGAACGTCAGAAAGTGCCTCGTTGAAAGGCAGCAGTGGCTCCGAGGAGGTAGCCGCCGGCTGAAGCACTTCCGTCAGGATGTTAGACCTGACAGCCACTGTAGGCAACTTGAGGCTCAAGGCCTCAGCTGCTCTACGTAACACCGTTGCAAAGTTTGCTCCCTCCTCCGTAGCCACGGAAGGAGGAGACAGCATGCCAATGTCTGGAGAGGTGTCCAGACCACTGGCATCCCCAAGTTCCTCAGCCCAGTCCTGTTCGTACTCACACTGGGCAGTGAGAGGGTCCTCGGACACCTCCCAGTCCTCTTCGTCCTCCAAAGCAGGTTCAAAGTAAGGAGGAGGGACCTGCGGCACCCAAGGCCGCATCGGCGTCGGAGCCGGCGTCGACCGACGCCGTGTCCGGGTCCGGAGAGAACCGGGGCACGACGCCGCCCGGAGCCCCGGACGGCGTCGGGAACAGCACCGGTGAAATCGGCGCCGGTGGAGGTGTCGTTAGGTCAACCGGCGTCGATGGGGGTTGCGGCAACGCTGGAGCCAAGGTCGAGGCCGGGACCGGGGCCGGCGTTGCTGGCGGCGCCGGGACCGGAGTCGTCGGCGGCGCCGTAGGCACCCCAGAAGGGCCCGCGGGGCCCGAAGGCGCACCGGAGGGACCTTGAGGCCCGAAGAGGCGGGCCATGGCCGACAGGAATTCCTGTATTTCGGCCGGAGTCGCCGCCGAACCCGGGAAAGGCGGGTAATGCGACGGCGGCTCCACAGGCACTCCCGGAGCCGCGGGGACGGTGCCGACAGGGCCCTCAGCCGAGTCGCGAGACCGGCGAGGGGAAGTCGTCGAGCGATGACGCTTTTTCGACTTCTTGTGCTTCGACTTACCGGAGGAGTGCGAAGACTTGGATCCGGACGACCGATGAGGACTCCGCGACCGGCCCCTCGACCTCTCACGTGACCGGGGCTTGGTTTGGCACGGAGCCGACTGCCGGACCTCGAGGAGCTTTTGAGACCGCTCTCGCAAATCCTTCGGATGCAAGGCCCGGCAGTCGGGGCACGACTTGGAGTCGTGGTCGCGTCCGAGGCAGTAGAGACAGTCTCGATGCGGGTCTGTAATCGACATCATCCGATTACAGGCGTCGCATGGCTTGAAGCCGGGCATCCCTACTGACACCTTGGAAGTCGAACGACTTCGAGAAAAACAGTGATAAAAATCACCCAAAAACTTAGTCAAAAAATGACTAGGGAACTGCTCTTCCCGGATCTGCGCTTACTGGCGCGGAAAAAGAACTGACGCCAGCGCGCATGGGCGGCGTCTAAGTACTGGCCGCGACGTCATCCGGCGATCCCGACGCCGACGACTGACGCGGAGCCGCACGACGCCGCCTACTGACGCGCAGGGGTACTGCTACGCAAAACTTTCCGGATCCAGCCTGACGCCTGGGGATATTCTAAGGTAAGGAATCTGTCACTAACGTGTCTCTTTCAGATACACAGTTACAAGATGAGTGACAGATATTTTTGAATGGAAAATTAAAAAAGAAAGTAGGTGATTGATTTCGTACAAATACAGAGGAGTGATCGACCTGGTAGCAATGTGCAACTGCCTCACCCTTGCAAGTACAATTAACAAAATTACATAATAATGAGTGGAGGGCGGGAAGAGGTGGAGCAAAGGTAATTGTGAAAGCCAGAGGCAGGGCAGAAGAGGGTTGAGAGGAGTGGCGGCTCCTCTGCTAAGGTAGAGGAGCGTCACCCCAATGCTTTTCAGCAGTGTAAGGAAAAATAAAATGATAACTCAATGTTATTATCATTTTATTTTTCCTTGTTGTGGGCGCTGCAGCTTTGCGGGCGGGTTACTCTGCTGACAGCAGGGGAAGGGAGGAATGGTTTTCACTCCATACGTGTGCATGAAGGTTTGGACAGCCGTCTCGGGCCGGCCAAACATTCATGCGCACTTAGCATGATCTCCACCGAGGCTGCATTACAGCCTGGGTGGAGAACATGCCCAGGCCCGGAGTCCCCGTCTGAGCGCCAAACCAGGACGCTCAGACCAATCACACAATGGCTCAGAGGAGCCTGGGTGCTTCCTGTTCTGGCCGGAGGGAGAAGTGGAGAGACACGATGAGAAGGACATGGCGAGGAGGTAAGTTTAATTAAATTTTTTATTTACCCCCTTTCTCCCGCCTTTCCACCCCTGATCCGTGCCAACCGCCACTAGTTGAGAATAGTAAGAAGAAAGAGCAGGAGCCAACAAAAAGTTAAAATAGAAAAGCAGAAGGATGGGGTTGGGAGATAAATTGATGAACCAGAGGAGTGATGGGTTCAAGAGGGGAGAAGGAGAGAGCGAGGAAAACCTATGTACTACCATAGGGCGCTAAAAGCAAAACAGAAAACAGTGTTCAATTATGTCAGCAAACAAAGGAGACAACTCATTCAGTCAGAAACCATGGTGAAGAATAAATACTCGAGAGGCGGGAAAAATACAAGTATAGGGACCAAACCCTCCTCAGAATCGTGAGCAAAGAAGGGGTAGACCCAAAGCCCACTGTAAGTATATGTTAATTTATGGAATATGTTGCTGATGATGCTGTTCAAAGTATGACTGCAAAAAGAGTTTAAATATGAGAACCCCAAAACCTCCATATTCCTAGACTTGGCGCTGGAGACCATTAAAAAGAGAAGAAATGTGAAGGGGTAAAGGAGAAATCCTGTGCCTCGGGAATAAAGGCTGGTCTACTGCAGCCAGCGAAGCTGCGAGTCACCTTAAAAAGTACATGTCCTTAGACACTGAACAGATTGCGCGGTTGCTTAAGACCACGCAAACAGCAAAACAGGGCGGTAAACTGCATATTAAGCGTGATGTGGAAATTAGGTGCTGTGAACCGTAAATTGAATGTTGGATGTTAATTTCAGCTTTAGTGTTTAAACTGCATACCAAGGGCCGTATTATGTACGGTTCAAAAGGTGTGCCAGGTGTAAACAGGGACAGTGCACTGTATTGGAAAGAATGCACTGCCTCCAAAGCAGCCACGAACTTGCATTGTACTGGGAGCAACACGCTCTAGTGAAATAGAGCTGCTGCTTTAAAGCCGCTCCATAATTCACTTTGCAGGTGGCATGCCGCCTGCACTTTGAAGAGGATAGAGAGGTATCCTTGCAGGTGGGTGCAGTGAGTGACTGCACCCGCCTGCAGGTGGGTGTTTAGGAGGGGGTCCAACGGACTCCCTTTCTTCCCTCCAGAGGTCTGGTTTAGGAGGTGCACAGAAAGTGCATCAGCTTTTTGTGGCGCACTTTCAGTGTGCCTCCTAAGGGCATGTTTGCCTCTGCATCCCTAATACATCACATGTGCAGAGGCACAGTGAACGTCCCCTCATGATAGCGTTGGAGCTACATGCGTTATGTTATGTTATTATGGACTTATAGAGCGCACGGCTACTCAATAGAGTGTCCCGGCGCTAAACATTCTGGGTGGGGCCAACTGTGGGCTCTAAGCTGGCTAATTTTCACGCTATTGCTGGAATAACCAGGTTTTTAGTAACTTCCTAAAAGGAAGAAGATCCTGCATCTGTCTGAGTGCCAGCGGAAGATTATTCCAGAGTTGCGCTGCTTGTACCTGAAAGGAGCGACCACCAATTCGAGCATGGGAAGATTTAGGGATGCAAGCTAACTGAAGTGCAGCAGACCTCAAAGCACGGCGCGGATAATAGAATTGGACTCTCTTCCTAAGGTACTGGGCCCCCATCCCATGGAGAGATTTAAAGGCCAAAACCATGGCTTTAAAAATTATCCTATTACGGATCGGCAGCCAGTGCATGGCTTTCAGATGGGTAGACATCCGTGCTCTGGGGCCCAGCATAAGTATTGCCCTGGCCGCGGCATTCTGGACTACCTGGAGGCGTGTCAACAAGTATTCTGGGATTCCTAAATAAAGAATATTGACGTAGTCCAGCCTAGATAAAACTAGCGCCTGTACCACCGTTTCTCTGTGTGCTACCGACAGAAGGGGCAAGAACTGCTTAAGCATTTTGAGCACTCCAAAACATGAGCCCACTACAGCTTGTACTTGAGAGTTCATGGATAAATTATCCTCCATCCTGACTCCTACATTTTTAACAGTCTTGACCGATGCGGTGGGGGGAGACATGTCCTGTGGCCACCAATTGCGCCACACATTGTCTGAGGGGAGGCCAAAAAGGATATTCTCCGATTTATCGGGATTACACTTGAGTTGGTGCAGTTGGAACCAAGCGAACACCTCTGACAGGCAGGCGTTTATCGCTTCCCCTCTAAAGTCTGTCTTCTTATCGCAGGTAAAGAGCAGTTGCGTGTCGTCCGCATACGATACGATTTTGGCTCCATGGGCTTCGGCCAGATGCGCCAAGGGGGTCATATAAAGTTTGAAAAGTGTGGGGCTAAGGATTGAGCCCTGCGGGACCCCCACCTTTAGTGAGGGGATGGTCGCTGCAAAAGGAGGAGACCAGACCGTTTGTTGGGGGTCTTTCAGAAAAGAGGAGAACCATCGGAGAACCGTATCGAAGGCCGCTGATAAGTCCAACAGTATCAGCACGGCCTTCCCACCTTTGTCTAAGATCTCCTTGATGGCCTCCGAGACTTCTAAGAGCGCGGTTTCCGTACTAGCTATTGCGCGGTCGACACATCGCGGGTTTTATGGGCGGGGAGCACAAAATAGCTAGAACGCTGACCTGAGCTTGCGGGCCCGCTCTTACAGGCGGACACCGCGGTCGCAGATCAACAAAGAGTATTAAAAAGTAGCCAGTGCTATCAGTATTACAGAGGGGACACGAACGCACCTGCCCCCACTTCTGTAATACCATTGTGCCCTGGAGGGCGCAAACACCCATTATGCCCTTCGGGCACCGTGTATAATATGGCCCCAGTTAGGTAGCTGGTTTAAGAGATAGGTGCTGGATCCAATGAACGCCTATCGGGACTGCATTATAATGTTATATTTTATAATACGAGGAATAACCATTGTTTCTAGACACATGAAAATTAAGTGGACTTCTGAAGAATCCCTTGAGTCTAGTTGTTGAGTTTAAATTCCTTCCTCACCTATGTTTGATTTAATCCGATATCAAGGTTCTAAAAAGCCAGGGAGTATTCCACCACTTTCGGTGTTGTTTTGTTTTACAAAAATAATGCATGACAATACGAAATAATTGGACAAAAATTGATACATGTTCACAGGGGACCAACGAGTGGGGCACAGACAGTTTGGGGTTGTGTCAATATTAACGTCCACAGGCTGTACCCTCGCCACCATCTAGTAGAATATCTATTTCCTGTGCTCCATGGAGACCCCTCCAAGATCACCCCCAGCAACCGACTGGGTCAGCCCTGCATTAAGGTCACTACAGGAAGACGCCTTCACGGGCCACCCCTAGAGGGTGCCAAATTGCAATGGAAGTCCTTGTTAGAGAAGGAGTTCCCATATAGCAAACGAAGTAAGCCTGGAGCTCCAGAAACCCTTGCACCAAACGCAACAGTCAGATCTACGTGTGGATATCAAGGCGGTTAGACAAGAAATTACTAAGATGCAATAAGTGAGTTATGGTGCTTTCATTTGGAAATAAGTAAACAAAAAAAAAGACGTGGGTCCAGTGCTCACTTTGCCACTGGACCCAAGCTGCATCCGACTGAAGAGGCCGAACTAGGTGGAACCTGGCCTTGGGCTGCTTGTGTTCTGGTTCAGAGCCGACCTGGCCTTGCGGTTCGGGATAGTCTGTGCCTATTGGAACAGGACCAATACTGATTTACATATGGCTGGGCCCAATCTGGCTTTAACCTGCAGCTTGAGTGATGCAGAAAAGGTGAAGTGGTAATAGCTGAATACTGCTGTCAACTTGGAAACACGGCAATTACCAGAACATTCAGAAAAGTAAGAAAAATACAAATTACGATCTTTACTTATGTATATTTGCCAGTAATTGCGCTATATCCCCAGCTGACAGCAGCACTTAGAAATTAACAGTTCGAATAGTCTGTACAATCTAAAGTTCCATTTAACTGGTTGACTGATAATTTGAAAGTGCCATAAGCGTTTTGTTCCCTAAAAAGGGAATATTAGGAGAGCGCAGAATTAAAATTATGCTGGGGAGTTGAACATTTTGAACCTGAGGACGAAGCTTCCAGAAAAAAAAAGAGAAAAACAGCTTTTGTTAAAAAGTTCCAAGAAAAACTTTATTTTCTCCTGCTACAAGTATGTGTTTTTTCTCCTGCAAAATAAATTTTAGTGTTTTTTTACATGCTTTATAAGTTAAACCTTTGCAAAGTTCAGGAAAGCCATTAAGTTGCCAAAACCCAAGGAAGCTTTAAGACCAGCAGTTTTCCGTTACAATGGGCAATATTTGCTTCAGCTGTTTTGAGATCCCTCTGGCAAGTGATTTTGGAAGTCTGCAACCAAAAATGTGTGTCATAAAGGCATTTTTTTGGCAAAATCACTTGTTTCTTCTCTGGCAACACTGTAGTGTAATAGACCAAGCTTCAACTGCAACCAAACCTGGGACCAAGTGCACAAAGTACGTGGCACATTGGGGAACTGACTGGTAAGTAATTCGCTGCAACTTAGAAAGCCAGTTAAAGACAAAAATGCTTATTTTGCTAATCGCAATAGCAAGGTCCAGATGCAAACAAGGGCGATTTTCAAAGTATATTGGGCGCGGTGTAGAACTATGGCCCAACAACCCCGCACTCGTCTTCTTGCAAACCACAGTTACAAACATCTACAGCTGCATCTTGAACGACACCACACCTTTGATCACTTGACCCCTGCAGCCTCACCGGTCCACCCTTCACTACAAACTTCAAGCACCACGTTAAACCCCCTGATCGAGGAAGAGATGGCAAGGCCTTGCCCTAAAAATTAAAGAAAGTTATTTAACCGCACCCTGAGCCTGGACAGCTGAGGGTCGAAGAAATTCCTCCTCCCGCTCCAAGTGGATCTCCCAGTCATGATCAGCACCTCTGCCTGGACCACGCTTTGCAAGGAATGAAAGAGCTTCTCCTGCAGGACCCGAGACCATGGTGATGGTAGAAGCAGAGTCCAACTCCCAACCCTCTGACTGGCCAGTAAATCTAGGCCTCCCCTCCCTTAAAGATGGAGGTGAGTGGCAGTGATAGGATAAACGTTAGTGCTACGGGAAGGTGTAGGGTGTGGGTTACAGTAGGGTCAGGGTTAGACGCAGAGGGTAAGCAGTAGGATTAGGGCACGGGTGAAGTTTAGTGGCACTGCTAGGATAAAACTTAGTGCTACAGGAAGGTGTAGGGTTTGGGTTACACCTAGGGTCAGGGTTAGACGCAGAGGGTAAGCAGTAGGATTAGGGCACAGGTGAAGTGTAGTGGCAGTGCTAGGATAAAACTTAGTGCTACAGGAAGGTGTAGGGTTTGGGTTACACCTAGGGTCAGGGTTAGACGCAGAGTAAGCAGTAGGATTAGGGCACTGGTGAAGTGTAGTGGCAGTGCTAGGATAAAACTTAGTGCTACAGTAAGGTGTAGGGTTTGGGTTACAGCTAGGGTCAAGGTTAAACTTAGATGGTAAGTGTGGGAAACTAGGTTCTTGTTGCAGTACCCACCATACTTTTTGCCTGGTTTTTGATGCAACTTTGACTTAAGTTCACTGGATCCCTGCTAACCAGGTTCCCAGTACCAGTGTTATTTCCCTAAAAATGTACCACAATTGGCACCACTTCAGCACCCTTATAAGGCCCTAGTAAATGGTACCCCTGGTACCTAGGGCATTGGGACTGAAGATGGTCCACTGGGGCTGCAGCACAAATTGTGCCACCCTAGGGACACCTCACAAAAACCATGCAAACTGCCATTGCAGGCTGCATGTCTTGGTGCAGAGAAAACTGAAGAGTCGACATGGCACACAGCCCTGTGTGCCATGCCCACAGACACCAGATCCTTGTGACTGGGGGTGAATGTTTGCATTGTCCAGCATTCCGTCCATCAATTGTTTCTTTTGCATGCCAACAGGCACAGCATGAGGTATAGTTAGGTCACCCCCTACTGCAGGCCTTACAGCCCTAAGGCAGGGTCCACTAAGTCCCATGTGTGGACATATCTGCATGAGCAGATATGACACTACAATATCAAGTCCATTCTTGGATATTGTAAGTGCACAGGGAAGCCACAGAGAGTACATGGGCTGGATACTTGTCATTACGAGTTTCCTAGCTCCATGATGGCTTCACTGTACCCTAAGATGTTTGATACCAAACATCTCATCCTAATAAATCCTCATTTATGCCAGTGTTGGATTTAATAATAAATGCACACAGGATACACCTTAGACAGTCCCCAGAAAACCTACCAAGCACTGGTGTGGTCTCTGACTAGTCGTAGCCAGCATGCCACCACCAGACATGTTTCTGACCTCGTGGGATGAAAGCCAGCACTCTCACAGACCAGGAACAATGCCGGCTTTGGGCAGAGATGCTTCACACCTCCTCCAGGCCACTATGGCCTTCCAGGGCGGGAAGCTTCAAAGGCGATGCCGCCTTTGAAATGCGACCCAGGCAGCTCCAGATAGTAGAGGACGCCGATCCCCTTTTCCTGCTCCACATCTGGCGGGAGGACAGGTAGGAAAATTAGTTAAATTAGGAGGTGGGTCCCCATTCAGCCAGCACCACCCCTAAGGTGGGGCAGGATATGTGGAGCCCACTTTCATTTCCCTCCGATGTGATGTTTTGACAGTCAAAAGGCACTGTAATGGTAAGAATACATAAAGGTGACTACACAAAGGCTGGAACATGTTGGTTATGTAGTGAGAGAGCCTGTAGGACAAAGGACAAGGATCAATGTAGAGAACAGCGCCTCACTGCAAGTACCACAGGATCCTGCACTCTGCCACTGCACAACTCGTCACTCAACAAGCACCCAAGCTGCTGAAACAAAGAGGAGGAGCAATGACGAGCTGAGAGCAACGGCCTCGGATTGCCCCAATTCTATTTTGGGGGTAGCACAGAAGCTACATGCACTTCAGAAGAACTCCCCATATGGACTGTTGCAGCTTGTACTCCACCGTCCTCAATGCATGAGTACTTGCAACTTAAACGTATCCGACCAAGGTCTCACCTGCACCTGATTCAGCAAGAACTGTCCCAAACCTCAAATCCCTCACATTTGCCAAAACCTACAGCTCTGTAAAGTAACCAAAAAGTGACATGGAATGATTTGAAACTACTACACGAAAAATTTACAAGTTAACTATTTTTCTTCTGAGTTAATGCCATATCGCACATCTCTTTTGTAATCAGGGGAGAGGTCTCCCACCTCTGGGGCTGGAATGCGTGAGGTGGTTAGACATAGCTCAGGAGCAAGACCAAGCATCTTTCTGGTGGTCTGCCTTTGGCTGTAAGCTCTCTATGCTGAGCACAGAGTAGCAGAGACTGCTTGCTTCCACAGCACTTCCTTGGATTTCTATGGCCGCTGCCTCTTCTGCTCTGGCTCCTGATGGTATCCCATTACACCTCTGCATGATGCGCCACAGGTAAGTACTTGATAAGGAAGATGCCTGTCTTTCCACTGGGGAGGAATGGGGGCTGCTTATACAGAGAATAATTCAAGATGCTCTCTATCTGGAAATGGGTTGTTTTTACATGACTAACACCGAAAGACAGCAAGCTTAGTTGATTTAGATGTCCTAGTGTCTTTTGTTTTCTTATGATAAAACCTTAACACTCTCCTGACATCAAATGCATAAAGAGACATTTCTGCTAGAGAGAAGGATTTTGAAAGAACATTTGTCAAATAAATAAATTGAGTAACATAGAAGTCTGAAGCCGCCATAGGATAGAAACGTGGATGTGTTCCGATGACCCACGTCATTCGTATGGAGCCCCAAAAACTGTTCAAGACAGCACAAGACTTTAATATCACTAACCCAATGGGCGGACGACAAACACACCGACTAGCTTTTCACAATTCCATGGTTTGCAAATTTCCTTCAATATTGGTAGTGTCCTGCTGGTAGTGTCCAGTGATGCCTGTGATATTTAACATGTCCAACGCAAAAAACAACAAAATAAACTTTCTCCTAGTGGGGTTTATTTTCTTTCCCGGCTGCGTTGCTACAGAGCAGAATTCGGAGGAACAAGTTCAGAAAACAAACAGGGAGAGGGGGTATTCTTTTTAGGTCTCGGCTAGACAGCTCATGCACTGTCTTGAATAGACATGTTTTCAATTCAGTGGACTAAAGCCTGCCCACAGGCTTATCATTTGTTTGCTTCAATGTGCTCTGTAATCCTTCGTTCCCGTTTGTCCATTGCATCATGCCTCTTCCTGTGTTTGACCCTCCTCTAGAGCAAGGACTAAGTAGTTGTGACCATCCACTGCTCCCGTTTTTGAAGCTATTTTTTTAGTTGCATTTAGGCTTCTGCACGAGTGCTCGTTTTCACTCGTCCTCGTCTCTGCACACTTGCTCTCCAATTGTGTTGCTTCGTTCCCCCTCCCACTCACTCCATCCCAGTTGCTTTGTTTCCCCTTCACACCCATCCCATCCCTGTTGCTTATTTTCCCCTCCCACCCGCCTCCATCCCTTTTGCTTATTCCCCCTCCCACCCGCCTCCATCCCTTTTGCTTATTCCCCCTCCCACCCGCCTCCATCCCTTTTGCTTATTCCCCCTCCCACCCGCCCCCATCCCTGTTGCTTCTTTCCCCTCTCGAGCCGATAGCATTCATGCACAGAGGATGTGGCGTAATGACCACAGCTACCGACTTTGGAGCTGGGGAACCGTTGTTTACCACCTATTAAATATACAATAGTAAACAATTGGTTCTGTTGGGCTATGCAATTGCTGTGATTACTGTACTTAATACACAGGTACAAGTATCTCAAAATTCCTTATTTCCATAACATGGAAAACGATTTTAAAAATAAGAACACACCCAAAAGACATAGATTGAGTTGATTTACTCTTATATTCTCAAGAAATATTGAATACTAAAAAGGCTGTCATCAACACAACTAAATTTGCAGAGATACAAAAGTGAATATTGTGAGAAAGTGACGTAGTGAAGTGAAACGATACACTATATACACAACATAAATATGTGACATGAAATAAAGGAATATTTTCTATTTTTGGTCTGTCTTCTTATTTAGTACATGTAATACAAGACACAATGATTAATGTGGTCAAGAAAACGGTATAGACATGTATGATACAAAAGTGTCGACGTTTCGACCCTGGACACGGCGTGAAAATTGTAGTGCGTCACTGCGGGTCTTCCTCAGGACTATGAAGGGGAGGACAGCCTATAAATTAATCACCACTTTTTATAATTATCAATCAATCATTTATAATTAATCAATGTGTCTTGTATTACATGTACTAAATCTTCTTCAACACTCTGGGTAGAAGTGGTATAGGCGGAAAAGCGTACAACAGACCGCAACTCCACTCGCGACGAAAAGCGTCGCCGAGCGAGTGCTGCCTTGGAAATTCCAACACGCAGAACTGATGACATAGCGCGTTCTCTTCGGTGGCGAATAGATCTAACCAAGGCTCTCCCCACTGTAGAAAGAGTCCTTGCGCCACTTCCGAGTGAAGACGCCATTCGTGATCCATCATGCACCTGCGGCTGAGTTCGTCCGCCCTGGCGTTCAGGGAACCTGCCAGGTGTTGAACCATCAGGAAAATGCCCTGATGTTCCAGCCATGTCCAGAGGCGCAGAGCCTCCTGACATAGGGTCCACGACCCCACTCCGCCTTGCTTGTTGCAGTACCACATGGCGGTTGTGTTGTCTGTGAACACCTGCACTACCTTCCGTTTGACAGAGGGAAGGAATGCCTTGAGTGCAAGTTGGATCGCCCGGATCTCCAGAAGGTTGATATGGAGCCGGGACTCCGCCGGAGACCAGAGGCCTCTGATCTCCGCCTCTCCCATGTGACCGCCCCATCCCAGAAGGGACGCGTCCGTCACAACTGTGTGCTCTGGCTGGGGAAGGGAGAGTGATCTGCCCATGACCCATTGCCGGTTCGAGAGCCACCACTGCAACTGTCTTGCAGTCCCCTCCGAGATCTGAACGTGATCGGACAGGTTGCCCTGGTGCTGCGCCCACTGGAACTTCAGGTCCCACTGCAGAGCCTGCATATGCCATCTGGCATGATCAACCAGCAGGATGCAGGAGGCCATGAGGCCCAGCAGCCTCAGGGTCATCCGTACCGAAACCCAGGATAAAGGCTGAAAGATCGGAATCATAGCCTGAATATCCCGGACTCGCCATTCGGGAGGATAGGCCCGAAACTGCGTCGTGTCCAGAACTGCTCCGATGAAAAGGAGCTGTGGAGAAGGAATCAGATGCGACTTCGGCACATTGATGGAGTTCGGCCGTAGTCTGGAGGTGGGAGACGACTGCCTGGGACGAGCCCACCTTCAGCAGCCAGTCGTCGAGGTAGGGGAAGACTGGAACCCCTGCTCGGCGCAGATGAGCTGCGACCACCGCCATCACTTTCGTGAACACCCGAGGGGCACTGGTAAGGCCAAAGGGGAGCACGGTGAACTGAAAATGCTCGAGGCCTACCGTGAACCGAAGGTAACACCGGTGGGCCGGCAGGACGGGGATGTGAAAATAAGCGTCCTGCAAGTCCAACGCTACCAACCAGTCTCCAGGGTCGAGGGCAGTCAAGACCTGAGCTAGGGTGAGAATCTTGAACTTCTCCTTCCGGGAGGAAGCGATTGACGTTCCGGAGGTCCAAGATAGGACGCATGTCCTCCTTGTCCTTTTGGGCACCAGAAAGTAGTGGGAGTAGCAACCACGTCCTACTTCTGGGGTCGGAACATGCTCGATGGCCCTCTTGGCCAAGAGGGCCGTGACTTCCTTCTGCAGAAGCACCAAGTGATCCCCTGACATGCGGTGGAATTGAGGTGGCATGGCTGGGGGTGGTCTCGAAGGGGAGGGAGTAGCCCTTCGGACAATGTCCAAGACCCACCTGTCCGAGGTGATGGGACGCCAGTGGTGAAGGTGATGGCGGACCCTGCCCTCTACTGGCGTGCTGTGCACCTGAAAGGAAGGACTAGGAGGGCTTGGAGGCCGCGGACGGGGCGGAGTTGGTGGCCTGACCCGCACGCTGGTTGCCCGAACCGCCACGGCGGTAGCCACGTCCTCGGCCACGCGAAGACGCTTGCTGCGCGGGCCGGTGGCTGGGCAGTGGACGTGACTGGGCGCCCCTTCCGTGGCCACGAAAGGGGCGAAAAGCAGAGGTTAGCGGAGGGCGCACAACAGAAAGGCCCAGGGACTTGGCAGTAGCCCGTGAGTCCTTAAAACGCTCCAGCGCATGGTCTGCTTTGGAACCAAAAAGACCGACTCCATCAAAGGGCATGTCCATGAGTGTATTCTGGACATCACCCGAGAAACCAGTTGTTCTCAGCCAGGCGTGGCGACGCAGCACCACCGTCGTTGCAAGCGATCTGCCCAGCGAGTCGGCGGTATCAAGGCCACAACGTATGGTGTATTTAGCCGCATCTCTACCTTCCGCAATGGTGCGGGTAAGCAGTGTCTGGACCTCCTCAGAACACTGGGGCAAAACAGTCGCCACCGAATCCCAAAGGGAGTGGGTATATCGGCCCAAAAGGCAAGCGGTGTTGACGGACCGCAAGGCTCCAGCTGCTCTATGCAACACCGTTGCGAAATTTGCTCCCTCCTCCGTAGCCACGGGAGGAGACAGCATGCCAGTGTCAGGGGAAGTGTCTAGACCACTGGCATCCCCAAGTTCCTCTGCCCAGTCCTCATCATACTCACACTGCCGTGTGAGAGGGTCTTCCGACCCTCCCCAGCTCTCCTGGTCCTCCTCTGGTGTAAAATATGGAGGAGGAGGGACATCTGGGACCCAAGGTCTCATCGGCGCCGGAGCCGGCGTCGAGCGACGTCGGTCCGGCTCCGTGTCTGGAACCGGAGAGAACCGGGAAACAACGACGCCCGGAGCCCCGGGCGGCGTCGGGAACGGCACCGGGGAGATCGGCGCCGGCGTGGTTAGGTCAACCGGCGTCGATCGGGGTTGCGGTACCACCGGAGCCGGGATCGAGGCCGGGGCCGGGATCAAGGCTGGCGGGACAGGCGACGCCGGGACCGGTGTCGTCGGCGATGCCGGAGCAACCCCATCAGGGCCCGGGGCCCGAATGCGCACCGGAGGGACCTTGAGGCCCGAAGAGGCGGGCCATGGCCGACAGGAATTCCTGTATCTTGGCCGGAGTCGCCCCCGAACCCAGGAAGGACGGGTAATGCGGGGGCGGCGCCACAGGCACATCCGGAGCCGCGGGACGGTGCCGACAGGGGCCTCAGCCGAGTCGCGAGACCGGCGAGGCGAAGTCTTAGAGCGATGGTGCTTCTTAGACTTTTTGTGCTTCGACTTACCCGAGGAGTGCGAAGACTTGGACTCCGACCGGCGGGGCTCCGCGACCGGCCCCTCGACCTCTCACGGGACCGGGGCTTGGTGCGGCGCGGAGCCGACTGGCCGGACCTCGAGGAGCTTTCGAGACCGCTCTCGCAAAGCCTTCGGGTGTAAGGCCCGGCAGTCAGGGCACGACTTCGTGTCGTGGTCTCGGCCGAGGCAGTAGAGACACTCTAAGTGCGGGTCTGTGATCGACATCATTCGACCACAGGCGTCGCATGGCTTGAAGCCGGGCATCCCTACCGACACCTAGGAGTCGAGAAGACTTGAAAAGAAACAGTGAAAAAATCACCAAAAAATTTTGTCAAAAATTGACTAGGGCACTGCTCTTCCCGGATCTGCGCTTACTGGCGCGGAAAAAGAAGAACTGACGTCAGCGCGCAGGGGCGGCGTCTAAGTACTGCCCGCGACGTCATCCTGGCGATCACGACGACGGACGCGGAGCCGCACGACGCCGCCTACCGACGCGCAAGGGTACTGCTACGCAAAAACTTTCCGGATCCAGCCTGACGCCTGGGGATATTCTAAGGTAAGGAATCTGTCACTAACGTGTCTCTTTCAGATATTCTAAGGTAAGGAATCTGTCACTAACGTGTCTCTTTCAGATAAGACACATTCCATTCCTAGAGACCTTCTCTGCTCTATGACTGTGCCCCGGAGATGGCCATGCACCCCTTCAGGAAGGCCCTTCACCCTGGAATCAAGGGGTGTGCACCCAACTGCAAGTGTAATGTTTTGAATTAAAAGTTCAACATATTGCCATGATGTAAAGGCAGCCCCCTCAGAAACGTGACTCCGAGAAGGACACATCTTCTGCAGCTCTCAGGCATACTCAATCACCGACTGCTGTGGCAATGGACGGGGCTTGTCAGTGCGCTGCACGTCACCTGCTGGAAAGGGATCCCCACCCCATAACCCAACAGCCTAAGTGACGAAGCGTAGCAAGTGACATTCACATAATGAACGAGCCATAATGTGCGACTACCTCCCCCGCCCCTTCCAGCAGTGAACCAGGATAGGGGAGAGGGTGTGGCGTAACGTCCAGAGCTTCCGACTTTGGAGCTGTGGAACCAGGTCCGAATCTCGGCGTGGGCTCAACACATCCTGTGATTCTGGGCAAATCACTTAATCTCCCTGCCCCTACCAAAAATGAATGTGTCCGTCTGTAACGTGACTGGTGCTCATGCAAAGCGCTCTGATACCCTCGGGTCGAGCTCGCTTTAAAACTGCAAAAAAAACAAAAAAACACAAGGTACCTGCGAAAGCCCGGACGGTGTCCGTCATTTCTAGCGGATGTTTCCACAGTTTGTGAGTAACTGGGGGTCATGGGCTCCTTGAGTGACAACAGGCACTGGCAGGCTCAGACATCGCCCACAATAAAGGGCGAGTCGCATCAAGCGCCGGCACACTGCCCTTCGGATCCAAGTGCATGAAATCAAACGAAGAAACAGCCCACGAGGGGGTGATTCAGAGAGCTCGAGGTGCCGTCCGAGCGATGATTCAGTCACACATCAGAGGAGCCCCCCCCCCCCCACGCGCCCTCCAAGTGCCACAAATAAAACATCACAAGTGTACTAGAAAGGGAGCGAGGCGACAGCGCAAAGAGGCAAAGATGGCGCGAAAGCCCTGAACACATCTGGGATCCGGGACAAGGAGCTAAGGAGGCCGAGGGGGCATCTTTACAGCTGACGTTTGAAGAGCCTGAAAAGAGGGGACGTGGGCCTTAATCAGTGTGATGCAGGCTGCGTAGAGTGAACCCCCACCGTGAGCAGAGGACTCACGGAAGCTGCAACACTTCTGAAGCGCCACGAATACTGCACGCAGGGGCAGTCGAGGCACGCTACAGGAGTAGTGCAACGCGTCGCCAGGGGAAGTAAGAGCAATGGACCTGCAATAAGAATACACCAGTGTACCACCGAGGAAGCAGGTGAATATCACCTTTAATAGGAACACGTCTTCGTTCCTGGTTACGACTTCTATCCTGAAGTCATTCCAGCTTTTCTAGTGCCTCGATCGCCCCCATGATACATCCATTGAAAAAAACTTCCTCCGACTAAGACAACAGAAAGACGAGCCCTTGAAATCATTAGCAACCACAATGCATCTATCAGTCTCTCTCCTGTCCTGTATCAAGAGGTAACTGGAAGACGTACCTAATCTCCTCAGACTGCATCGCTCTGTAACAAACCGGTTGATCCTCTGCAGACCTCCAGGCAGCAGTGCCCTCAGCCTACCTTGAAAAGTGCAGTGGTCTCGGACTGACCCCTCTAACAACCCGTATGCTCGGTTCAGAGAGCAAGGACTGGGGCCACACCCCACCCCCATCACCTGTAATTGCGCCCCCTACGGTCCAGCATGAATGTAAAGGTTTGCTGAATTACTATGAAGGTCTTCACTTCCTACAGGCTCCCTACCTAGCCAGTAATCTCACTCCTACAGGGTGTCGAAGGACAATCAGAGAATACATTCAAAATTCCACAGCAAACTTTGTTATGCACGGCCTTGACAGCTTGGAACTCTGGCCTGGCTGGGCTCCTCGCTAATATCTTAAGGAAGGTCTAAGCATTTCCAGTTCAGGTGCAACTACAAGGACTAATGCCTTCCAAAACTCTACTTGGGCCTGCAGAATGTCACTCATTTCTGTGCTGTTGACCCTGGTTTCTTCTCAGTCCCTGCCAGGCATGTAAAGCTCCATGCCACCCTTGCAGGTAGGATGTGCTATATGAACAAGTTACACCCCCCCCGTAGTTTTATACAGCGCAAACTTGACCTAAAGGAATCAGGTATCAGAGCACTTTACATGAGCACCAGTAGCATTACACAAGGACACATTGATTTTTTGTAGGCACAGGGAGATTAAGTGATTAGCCCAGAATCACAGGATGTTGAGCGTCATTGCCAAGACTCGAACCCAGTTCCCCAGATTTGAGATCGACCGCCATAGCCGTTAGGCTACATCCTCTCCCCGACTTACCTTCGGTAATGCCTTATCTGGTAGAGAGACTGTCTAGCCACAGATTCCTTACCTTAGAATTTTCTCCAGGCATAAGACTAGAGCCAGAACATTTTTTGTGAGCAGTACCCCATGGCACTGTGGGCGTCGTCCGCAGCTGAAGTGATGTGCACAGTGCCTCTATAGGCGCCACCCCATCGCGCTGTCGTCAGTTTCTTTTCGCGACATTCCACGCCAGAAGCGAGCCACAGAGTACTGACCACTGGTGTGTGAAACTAGGGCCCTAACAGGGGAACAGCCGAGTCTAAAAATCAGTTTGCAGAGTAGGGAGAATGGGAGGGTCGGTAAGGATTCTGTGGCTAGACAGAGTCTCTACCAGATAAGGCGTAACTGAAGGTAAGTACCTTGTTCATCTGATAGAGACTTCCAGCCACAGATTCCTTACCTTTGCATAGATACCCAAGCAATACCTCCCCAGAGGTGCGTCTATGAACAAATTCACACTAGAAAGTCCTGCAGGACTGAACGGGCAAAATGCCTGTCCCTACGGACCACAGTGTCCAGGCAGTAGTGCTTGGTAAACGCTTGCAGAGACGCTCATGTTGCTGCCTGGCAGATGTCTAGGACTGGAACTCCACACACTAACGCAGTGTTCGCAGCCTTGGCTCTTGTGTAATGCAATGCATAGCAGATTTTGAAACATAGCACGATTCATGTTGATATGGTTCGTTTCTGTGGCCGCCTTCCCATTCTGGGCTCCGACATACCCCATGAAGTGTTGGTCGTTCATCTAGAACTCTTTTGTGTGGTCATGGTAGAACGACAACGATCTTTTTGGGTCCAGGCAGTGGAGTCGCTTCTCTTCTTTAGAGGGATGAGGCGGAGCATAAAAAAGGTAGGCAGGGAGATAGACTGGCCTAAATGGAATGGGGTCACGACCTTCAGTAAGAAGGATGCTCGAGTCTGAAGGACCAGCTTGTTCGGGTAGAATTTAACATAAGGAGGATATGCCGATAGCGTGTGTAACTCACTAACCCTCCTGGGAGATGTACTTGCCACAATAAAGGCTGTCTTGATGGTAAGTGGTCTGATTGGACAGTTATGGAGTGGCTCAAAGGGAGCGTGCATTAGATAGGAAAGAACCAGACTGAGGGGAAAACATATGTTGAAGACCCATCTGAAACCTATTTACTATAGGGGACCTGAAAAGAGAAGGTTGAGCTCTCAACCGCACAAATGCTGATATGGCCGACAAATAATCCTTCATGTGCCCAAAGCAGAGCCCTGCTGGGGCAGGGTAAGAATAAACAAGAGAACCTGTGAAAGAGGAGCAGATAGGGGGTAAACCTGCTTTTCTGCACACCATGCCACAAATTTGCCTCAACGGCAGGCATATACCGTCTTGGTTGAGGGACGTCTGGCTGCTAAATTGACATTACAAACTTTGGGCGGAAGGTCAAATGATTTCAACTGTCACCGCTCAATCTCCACACATGAAGGCGAGGTGTTGACAGGTTTGGGTGCAGGACCCTCCCCTGCTGCTGCAACAGAAGATCCTCCTGGAGAGGCAGCCTGATCGTTGGACTGATGGACATTCTCAACAGCTGGGAATACCATACTCTCCGTGACCAATGCAGAGCCACAAGAATAACTCGAGCCCGGTCGTTCTTGATATTCTTTAAAACTCTGGGCAGGAGTGGTATTGGCGGAAAGACATACAGGAGTCCTGAGCTCCACTCGAGACGAAAAGGGTTTTTGAGCGAGAGCTGCCTTGGAACTACAGCGCGCAGAACTGATGACATTGCGTAGTCTCGGCGCTGGAGAACAGATCTAACCAAGGCTCTCCCCACTCTTGGAAGAGACCTTGTACACCTCCAGATTGAGACACCACTCGTGATCCGTTAGGCATCGACGGCTGAGTTAGTTTGCCCTGGTGTTCAGAGAGCCCGCTAGGTGTTGAACCACCATGGAAATGCCCTGACGTTCCAGCCATGTCCAGAGACATAGGGCCTCTTGAAGAAGGGTCCATTAACCCACCCCACCCTGTTTGGTGCAGTACCACGTGGAGGTGGTGTTGTACGTGAACACCTGCACTAGCTCCCCTTGATGGAGTGTAGAAAGGCTTTCAATGCCAATCGGATCGCTCTAAGCTTCAACAGTGGGAGTGAGTCACTAGCAGTATGCAGGAGGCCATAAGGCACAGCAGCTTCAGAGTCAGTCTCACCGAAATCCAGGATATAGGCTGAAACATTGGTATCATAGCCCGAATATTCAAGACTCGCTGCTCGGGAGGATAAGCCCTAAACTGCACTGTGTCCAGAAAGGGAGTGAAAGAGAAGAGGTCAGGTGTGACTTCAACATGTTTATAGTGAACCCCAGTGAGTGCTGGAGGTCCGCCATAGTCTGGAGGTGAGAGACTGCCTTGGATGCGCCCGTCTTCTACAGCCAGTCGTTGAGATAGGGGAAGACTAGCACCCACGAT